>PVHX01032071.1:0-14284 GCA_004024805.1 Geosciurus inauris | reverse complement strand
CTCACGCTTGTAATCCCAGCACTTAGGGAGGCTGAGACAGGAGAATCGCGAGTTCAAAGCCAGCCTCAGCAACGGCGAGGCGCTAAGCAACTCAGTGAGACCCTGTCTCTACATAAAACACAAAATAGGGCTGGGGATGTGGCTCAGTGGTCGAGTCCCCCTGAGTTCAATCCCCAGTACCAAAAAAAAAAAAAAAAAAGGAATCACTCAGAGATGGCTTTAGATGAAGGATCTTTCTCTAGCTTTTCAGATTTTCATGTGCAAAATGTGGCCAGCATTCATCCCTGCAAGAATTACCTGGAGTGAATGGCTGGGAGAGCACAGTGGGTCACATCAGATGCATGCTGAGGAGGAGGTCCTTTGGGGCTGTTGTGGAAGTAGGTAAGGTGTATGTGGATGTGTGTGCATGCATGCACATATGTATGTGGCCATGGGGAGAGTGAGAGGGAATTCCATGTTTCCATGAGGACATGTTTTCATGAGGAAGGAGAGTTTACTTTTTAGATAAGTACTGAACAAATACTTTCTGAATGAATTAATGAATGAATTCATTCACCAAATGTTCATTGAGCACAACCCATGGCAGGTGCTGGCGGGCCCTTCAGATGCAGATGCTGCAGTGCCTGAGACTGGGAGATCTGCATCCAGGGGGTGAGGCGAGAAGGGAGGGGCAGGGAAGGGCCCAGCTGTGGTCATAGCACTTGGTAATGCTACTGTTCCCTCCTCCACACCCCACCTTGATCTTTCTGCTCTAAATATCATTGTGTTCAAATAATAGTGTACATATTTTAAAAGACTCCAAGAGGACAGCTGCCTAGGAGTATTAATCATGAAGAGACCAGTGCTCTGTCTCCATGGTGACTCCTGACAGAGAGCTGAAGAGCAGTTCTGTGTCCCACTTCCTGGGGCCATGGAGATTCAGGGACATTGTATTCCTCACCTCTCTTTCTACCGCTCCCCTCTTCCTCTCTTTTCTTCATCTCTTCTACTCTCCTCATCTGTGCCCCCCTTTTTTTTCCTTCCTAAAGAGTTTATTTAAAAGCAGGAACAGGGCACAGTGTGGGGTCATCAGACTGACAAGGAACAAGGCCATTGAAGCAGCCACAGAGATGAAGTTAGCGTCCAACAATAGTCTCTGCAGTACCCAGCTTCTCTCCCAAGACCCCTGAAGTGCCTGCCTGGCTTTGATGACCACTAGGCCAGGAGTCTGATCACCTGTCCATGAAGCAAGGGACCCACTGTCAGGGTTCTTTTCTGTCCTCTATCTTCTGTATCCATGGCCAGTCATTGTTTTTACTTTGGATTGTTATTATGATTTTGATTTTCAATGTCCACAAAGGTAACATGCTTACTGGAAAAAGACAAAGATTAAAAATTATAATGTGGGGCTGGAGTTGTGGCTCAGTGGTAGAGCACTTGCCTAGCATGTGTGAGGCACTGGGTTCGATTCTCAGCACCACATATAAATAAATAAATGTCCACTGACAACTAATATTTTTAAAAAATTATAATGTAAAAAATTAGAATATTTTCACAATCTTGACCCAAATATATACATTTAAGTAGTTTCAGATTGTTTTTCACACATATTCATTCAAAATTCATTTATTCAGCAGTTGCATTATCATTATTATTTATACTAATTGTATCATACTAACTCAACATTGTAACTACTTTAACATTGTATCTTTTATAGTTTTAATTTTTTCCATCATGATATGGACTGATCTCTTACTTTGTTAATAACTACTCTAGAGTATTTCATCATATTTTAAACCCATAGTTTCCTGACTGGCACTATTTTAAAGAATCTGGCCTTTTATGTGTATTTGATGCACTGGTGGGATAATAATATTTCAGTATGCTAACTGACATTGTGTACAACTTACCATGAGCACTCTTTGCCAGGTATCAAGAGCTTCACATATACTCATCATTTAATCCTCATAACAACTTGATGATCTTTATTATCCTTATTTCACAGATGAGGACATTAAAGCATGGGGTTGTTAATAAATTTGCCCAAACTTACAAGGTTAGTAAGTGATGGTGCCAGCTTTTGAACCATAGGGTAGATTCCCAGAAGGTGGAATTTCTAGGTCAAAGGTACAAATGTTTCAAATTTTATGTGTTGACAAACCTTCCTCTATAAAGACTGTTTGAATTTCTGGGCCATCCAGAAGCATATAAAAGCCAACAGGTAAGCAGAAAGAGGTATTCCAGTGATATTTTAATTTGCACAGTAAACATTATCAGTAAAGACTGGAATCTTTTCTCTGGGCCTTGAATTTCCTTTTTCACCATCCAAGAGTGAAATTCCTCACCCAGGCATTTGAGTGGTAACTTCCTGATGCTCCCACAGTGGGCTCTGAACGGAAGCTCTCTGGCATGGACTGGAAGAAAGACTGAGTGGGGTTATGGAGTGTGGGGACTTCTGCACCCTCCTCACTTTTGTTTTTTCTGTTTTGGATGATGGTGGAAGTGGAGAAGAGGAGAACAAGGCGGCTGCAAGCTGTTTGGGCAAAACTTCTTGGGTTCTTCCTAGCAGCTCCTAAGCTGCTCCCCTACAGAGGAGAAGGAGGTTATTCTTTCTCCTGTCTTCCATTTTGCATCCTTTCTTGGGCAAAGTCAACATCTGCATCCTTTCTTTGGTAAAGTCAACATCAAATCGAGCTAAGAGGTGGATGACTGTAGGAAAGGTGTGGCTAGGATGGATCCTAGGAGGCAGGGGAATAAACATAATGACTTCTCCATGCCACGGGAATTCAGAGTCAGCCTCCTTTATATCTAAGCCTGGGTCTCCCTTCATGGGTAATAATGGACTTGGTTCTTGATAAATGGTATTCTTTCATTAGACAACAATATTCAAAGCATTGATTTTCAATTCATGTGTGAACAGGTAAAAAGGAGGTTAATCCAGCAGATTGACAGGACTGTAGCTCTAGAGCAGGGATGGGATCAGAACCAAGCCTGCTGCACCTACCTGATGAATTTCTCCCTGCCTCCTTACCTGGCTTCCTCCTGCTTTCTCTTGCCTGAGCTCATCTTGTTGTCTTTTCACTTCCACTTCTTCCCTATCTTTTCATAGTTTTATTTAAACTTCCTTGGAGTGCGTTGGCCATTATACTGAAATCTGATAGCTTGACTCCAAAATATTCAGGTAATGTATCCTATCCACAACTGGGTCCTTTGAGCTAGAGCCTGGATCCTCTGACTCTTGTCCACCACCATCAAGCTGGACTTTTGATTACAAGTGACAGAAATGCAATCTGAATTAGCTTAGAAAAAATGGACTTTGTCTGCTCAAGGGACTGTCAGCCAACCTACAAGGGAATCAGGGCCATAGTTGGGAGTGGAAGAACCAGAGGCTAAGAGTTTTCAGATGTGCTCAGCTCTTCCTCTTCTCTCACAGATGACTGAAATCTTGGCTATTAGTAGATTCTGTGTTCTCCACATCTGCTGCTGAGATAAATAAATTCTCATACTGAGTTCCAGGAAGGGAATCCCAGGAAAGACCTCTGCTCTGCTAGTGGACAGGGTAACACCCAGCAAAGGGCTTGTTCTTGTATTTTGAGGGCTATTCCTGGAGAATGGGAAATTACTGTGAACCAGGAAGCTTCCCAAAGAGGTTTCAGCCTCAGTCCTTGAGGGCAAGAGCTGGGCAGAAGTGGGTTCTGGCACCTTCTTATAACCAGGGGCAAAAATGATCCTTCCCTCTGCTTAACAATGCCCTTGGAGCAAATTGCCTACTCCATCTGTCTGCCAGCTCCAAGGAACACTGCCCAAAATAAAAATCCCTAATTAGAAATTCCTGCAATCCAGAGCAAAACAACTTATTTGTTTCCTAGAATAATCTGGAGCCACATTTGGCTTGGCAACCAGTGGGTCCCACACATTCATGTGGCATGCCATGTGAAGATTCCAGCAGGGACCTTTATTCAGTCACAGGACAAGGGGAGGGACCCAGGGGTCACCTCCCCAGGCAGCAGCAAGTGGGGGACCAGAACAGAACTGTTTTTATCAATGATGTGCAGCGGGCTTCTGGAACAGGACAGGTAGGGAATGGAAAGAACTTCTATAGGACTTCTAAACACCAGTTTCCACAAAGGCCAAAACAGGGACCCCTACCTTTGGTGTGGACACATGGTCCTCAGAGAACATAGAGAATTCAGTGATAAAGATCTTGAGCCTAGGAGTTAGGGGAACTGACTCCTGCCCAGCTCTCTGTCATTTGCTTGTTCTATGACTTTGAACAAATTGCTAACCCTTTCCATCCTTGTATTTTCTCATCTATGAAATGGGGACATATTATCTGCTCTACCTAAAGCCTCAGGATTAAGAGTTAGAATTAACAAATTAAGTAATTGAAGCACAAATGCTTGCTACAACAAGGAAAGGTGACATGAGAAACTAAAAAATAAGAAACAGTGGATAACCCTTCTTACCCTGATATTTGTCCAGTCTTTTCTGAGCACCTCCTCATATGGGGGCAAGATTGGTCACCATGACCTGAATTTCACAACTTGTTTTCTTCCAGTCTTTGCTCTCATTTATTCATTTATCTGAATATTTAATGAGAACCTAATACTTCATTCAGTTCATCAACTTATTATAGAAAGGTGCGATGCATGTGACAGGGTAGTTTGAGTGCTTGGAATGAGACAGGCATTGGTTATCTAGTCTGGATGTTCAAGGAAGGCTTCCCCAAGGAAATGACCTTCCAACTGGGATGGGAGAGTTGAGTAAAGGTCAACCCAGAATAGGGGGAAAGTTGAGTGGAAGAATGCTGTAGGCAAAGAGGACAGCATGTACAGAGGCCAGAAGTGAGAGAAAAAGGGACAAAGGAGGAAAGAAAAGAACCCAGGGCACTGAAGGAAATCCATGATGATGGAGCATAAAGAGTGAATGAGGCTAGAAAGGAGAAGTGTGGTCCCACTGCAGACATGGGCAAGCTCAGGATCACGGAGGAACGTTTTTTTTTTTTTTTTTTTTGGTACTGGGGATTGAACTCAGGGGCACTCGACCACTGAGCCACATCCTCAGCCCTATTTTGTGTTTTATGTAGAGACAGGGTCTCACTGAGTTGCTTAGTGCCTCACCATTGCAGAGGCTGGCTTTGAACTCACGATTCTCCTGTCTCACCCTCCCTAAGTGCTGGGATTACAGGCTTGAGCCACCGCGCCCAGCTACAGAGGAACGTTTTAGTGTGTTTGTTTGGGTTTTATTATTAGGGCAATAAGATGCCATTGTAGAGGGTTAAACTCTGTAGGAGATGCAGTTTTTATCTTGGCAAGACCAATCTGACTACAGTAAGGAAGGTGTCCGGGAGAGTGGTCAGCGAGGAGGCTGGGCAGCAATTCTGGTGGGAGGGTCCTGGCCTGAACCCTGGGGTGGTCACAGGAAAGGGGAAGCTTCAGAGCCATGTCCATTTAGGAGCTATTTTCTCTCTCTCTCTCTTTCAGTTCCAGTGTTTTTGGATTAAACTCAGGGCCTCACACATGCTAGGCAGGTGCTCTACCACTGAGCTGCACTCAGCCCTGGAGCTATTCTATAATGGACATATGTGATGAGTTACACGTGGGACAAAAAGGAGAGGAAGAAATCATGGCTGATTCTTGGGTTCTGGTTTTGAAAGTAGGGTAGACATTTACATGGGTGGAGAAGCAGCAGAAGGAGAAGAGTCTCTGCACCCACACATACTGTGTTTTATTTACATAGCTGTAATTTACATACAGTAAAAATCTTTTTTTTTTGGTATTGTGAATTGAACCCAGGGATACTTTAGCACTGAGCCACATTCCCAGCCCTACTTACTTACTTATTTTTTTGAGGCAGGGTTTTGCAAAGTTGCTTAGGGCTTCTCTAAGTTTCTGAGACTGGCCTCAGACTTGAGATCTTCCTGCCTCTTTCTGAGTCACTAGCATTATAGGTGTGTACCCCCACACCAACCTGAAAACTTAAATGTATGATTTGATGATATTTTACCCAACTCAAGATACAAAACACCCATATCCCCAGAAAGTTCTCTTATGCTCCTTTCTAGCCAGTAAACACCATATCTTTGAGGTAACTACTTAGTTCTATCACTAGAGATTACTTTTTTCTACTCTTGAACTGTCCATAATTGGAAAAATTCAGAACATACTGTTTTGTACCTGGGTTTTTTTTTTTTGTTTAACATAATGTTGTAAGATTTATCTACTCCATGTTTTTCATATATCAGTGGTTTATTCTTTTTTTTTTTAAATCACTGACTAGTATCACATTGTGTGAATATACCACTGTTTGTTTATCCACTCCCCTAGTGATAGAAGATTTCTTAAAAACTTTTTTTAAGCCAGGCACGGTGGTGCAAGCCTGTAATCCCAGCACTTAAGGAGGGTGAGACAGGAGAATCGCGAGTTCAAAGCCAGCCTCTGCAATGGCGAGGCACTAAGCAACTCAGTGAGACCCTGTCTCTACATAAAACACAAAATAGGGCTGAGGATGTGGCTCAGTGGTCGAGTGCCCCTGAGTTCAATCTCTAGTACCAAAAAAACAAAAACAAAAACAAAACTTTTTTTAGTTGTTGATGGATCTCTATTTTATTCATTTATTTATATGCAGTGCTGAGAATCAAACCCAGTGCCTCAAACATGCTAGGCAAGCACACCACAACTCCAGCCCCTGATGGAAGGTTTATGTTCTGGTTAGTGTTTGCTATCATGTTTGTTAGTTTTTATGAGGTCAAAGGAAGATGATTTAGAAATAAATGACAATGAGAAGATATATTATAAACCCTTAGGACTTACTACATGGTTTAAATATATAAATTTAAAAGTACAAATAAAAGATCTTTTACTTCAACGAAAGACTTTTATTTTATTTATTTATTTTTTGGTACTGGGGATTGAACTCAGGGGTACTCGACCACTGAGCCACATCCCCAGCCCTATTTTGTGTTTTATGTAGAGACAGGGTCTCACTGAGTTGCTTAGCGCCTCGCTGTTGCTGAGGCTGGCTTAGAACTCGAGATTCTCCTGTCTCAGCCTCCCAAAGTGGTGGGATTACAGGTGTGCGCCACTGTGCCCTGCAACAAAAGACTTTAAAATTTTTTACTAATAAGCCGGGCACAGTGGAGCAAGCCTATAATCCCAGGACTTAGGGAGGCTGAGACAGGAGAGGCGCTAAGCAACTCAGTGAGACCCTGTCTCTGCATAAAACACAAAATAGGGCTGGGGATGTGGCTCAGTGGTCGAGTGCCCCTGAGTTTAATCCCCAGTACTAAAAAAAAAAAAAAAATTATTACTAATAAAAAAATTTACTAGGTCTGGGGTTGTAGTTTAGTGGTAAAGTGCTTGCCTAGCATTGGGTTCAATTCTCAGCATCACATATAAATAAATAAATTAAATAAAGGTTCATTGACAATTAAAAAATAGTTCAAAACATTTACTAATAAATTTAAGAGTGTGTCAGATGAATATGAAGCAAAATATAAAATTTTCATGAAGGGCATTAAAAAATAGAAGAGATGTTTTCTTGGATGGCAAAATTTAATATTATAAAGTCGTCAGTATGTGTCAGTGGATTCTCTGTAATATAGGTATTGAGATGGAGGGAAGGGGTGCAAGGAGGTTATTTGGGAATAACACGCATGAGAGATAAAAGCCAGATCGGGCAGAAGAGCTTTGGATTGCAGTATGTCTCTGACAAAGTCTCCGGCAAGCCAGTGGTAAGTTCCAGGGCAAAAATTGCCTATTAGGAGAATCCTGCACTGGGAAGAAATGACCAGTACTCAGTACCTAGCTCCTAGTCAGTGGTGGAGGATTCCTTGGAAAGAGATGAACCCAAAAGTTCCTCAAAACAGTCAGCTGCACAGCTTTCAGCTGATTGGCTGGTTCATTCTTAGAGGGGGACTCAAGCTGCTTCATCTCCATAGTTGCCACAGTCAATTCTCCCTCAATCTGCAAGTTTCATGCTATTCTACTAAAAATGCTAATAATGTTGGTTTTTAAAAACAGGAATTGGGGTGCAAGTTGTAAAATTCATTCTGAAGTATGTTTGGAAGACTATGAAAGAATTATCAAAAGAACTTTGGAAATGATGACTCATGCTCTATGAAATATCAATACCCATTAAAATAAGGCTGTGCTAGAGTACTAATTGGACCAGTGGAATAGAGTTGAGAAACTAATACACACAGACACACACACACAGAATTTAGAATATGATGAAATTAAACTGGGCTGGGTGGTGCACATCTGTAATCTCAGATACCTGGGAGGCTGAGGCAGGAGGATCCCAAATTTAAGGCCAGTTTGGGCAAAATAAAATTTAAAAGGCCTGGGGATATAGCTTACTGGTGGAGTGCTTGCCTAGCATGCTCAAGGCCCTAGGTTCAATCCCCAGTACCCCCCTCAAAAAAGAATATGATAAAATTAACTTTTCACATTAATGGTAATCATTTGATTGTTAAATAAGTGGTATTGAAAGAACTGGCTAGAAGTGTGAAGAAGAAAGTAGAATGCATATTTCATAGGACACTCAAAAGTAAACTCAAGATGTGAAAAAATACAATACCCTAAAACTACAAAATAACCAATAAATACACAAGAGAACATTTTTATAATCTTGGGATAAGGAAAGTCTTTGCAAACATGAACTAAAACCCAGAAGCCATATTGGAAAAGAATGGCAAATTGGTCTATGTGAAAAATTAAAGTGTTTGACAGAAAACATCATAAAAAATTAAAAACAAAGAACTTGGGGAAAATTTCTGTCTCTCTCTGAAACAGACTTGGCTTAATATTAAAAGTGTATCTACAAATAAATTTAAAAAGACAAACTACTCAACAGAAAAATTGAAGCAGCAATACAAATGATAAACAAACAGATGAGAAGATGCTCAAACTTACTGATAATAAGAGCAATAACAACAATGAGATCTGAGAACAAGGTTTATATCCTCCAGACAGGCAAAAGTTTAAAAGGTTAATAATAATTGGCATTGAAGAATGAGGCATATCTAATCATAGAAAGTTATTTATTATAATGCTTATTATAAATGTTATTTTATTATATTAAGGTTAAAAGCAAATCAGAACAACATCCATAATATGATTCCATTTTTTTAAAAGAAACAAACAAATATTATATTTATGTGTGTGTGTTTGTGGGTGTGGGTGTTTGTGTGCTTATATATTCATAAGAAGAGGTCTATAACAAACTACATGTCCATCAATAATGGATAGGTTATATGAATACACAACCAATGTAACTCCACATCATGTACAACCACAAGAATGGGAAGTTATACTCTATGTATGTATAATATATCAAAATATATTCTATTGTCATGTGTAACTAAAAAATAAAAAATTTAAAAAGAATGGATAGGTTAAATAATTATGGCAATTCATGCAATTGAAACACTTGTAAATATTAAATGATATAGATCAACATATACTATTAGAAAAGAGTTTTGAAGCATTATAAGACAAAAAATTAATTACAAGGGGCTAGGGTTGTGGCTTAGTGATAGAGTGCTTGCTTAGCACATTGTGAAGCACTGGGTTTGACCTCAGCACCACAAAAATAAATAAAATAAAGGTATTGTGTCCATCTACAACTAAAAAATATTTTAAAAAATTTAAAAAACTAATTGTAAAACATATATTTTGAGTCCAATAATTTTTTTTTTGGTACTGGGGATTGAACTCAGGAGTACTTGACCCCTGAGCCACATCCCCAACCCTATTTTGTGATTTATGTAGAGACAGGGTCTCACTGAGTTGCTTAGCGCCTCGCTGTTGCTGAGGCTGGCTTAGAACTCGAGATTCTCCTGTCTCAGCCTCCCTAAGTGCTGGGATTACAGGCTTGCGCCGCCACGCCTGGCTGAGTCCAATAAATTTTTATGAGTACTATATGAAAATATTAGTGTAGGTGGTCAGGTAAGATAGGGAAATGTTAGTTAATGGGTATTAAGTTACAGGTAGAGAGGAGAAATAAATCCTGGTGTTTTATTGTACAGTAGAGTGAGTATAGATAATAATATACTGTATATTTCAAAAAAGCTAGAAGAAAGGTTTGAATGTTTTTATCACAAAGAAATGATAAATGTATGAGGCAATAGATATATTTACCCAGATTTGAAGATCACACACACTATATACACTATTAAAATATCACTTGGTGGGGCTGGGATTGTGGCTCAGTGGTAGAGCGCTTGCCTCGCATGTGTGAAGCACTGGGTTCGGTTCTCAGCACCACATATAAATAAATGAATGAATAAAGGTCCATTAACAACTAAAAAAATTAAAAAAAAATAAAATAAAATATCACTTGGTGCCTCATAAATATGTTTAATTTTTATGTGTCCATTAAAATATGTTAAAAATATTAAAATGAAGAAAAGTGACTGGCTGAATGTACTTCAGACTACCACCAGTGGTAGCCTTTGTAGAGTGGAAATAAGGGAGGAAGACAAGCCAGGGGGGAAGCCAACCCTGACTGCTGGCTGTCTATCAGGGAGGTGAGATGGGTGCTGCAAGTGCATCTGGGGGTGGAAGGTTTTAAACTCCTCAGATTGTAGTGTGCAGTCTCTTCAGTACTATCATTATTGTATCCATTAATTCTGCTAATCACTGTAAAAAGAAATCATGAAAAACCAGGTAGTAAAGATGGAGAAGTAAAGGAAATGAACATGAAATAAAAATAGAGCTTGGAAAGACGGAAGTTGATGCAATCAGTTGGGCAGGGTACTTGATACTTTTGGTTGATTTGCTTCATCTGTTTCACCTTGCTTCTAAGGTCCTCGCTGCATTACAGAGTCTGGAAAGCTGAAAACTATGGCTCCAGACTCCTTTGCAGCTAGAATTGTGAATGAAAATTAGGTAATAGCAAGGAGATACATTGGAAGGTGAGTTATGTGGGCAGCAGTCATCTTTCTGCCTGTTTTCACTGTTGTTGTTGTTGTTATTGTCATTTTGTTTTCCCATTAGCCATGTCAAGGGACATGAGCTTTTCTTCTAGCAGTATTCCTGTGTCCCTCCCTGGCTTCTTAGGTGATAGGTGGTTGTGTTGGCCAGCAGGAACTTCCAAGTCCCTGAATGACATCTACTGTAGTGTATTTTGGAATCCAATAATTCCACATTTTGCAATTTATTCTGGCTCTTCCAAAGGTTTTGCATCTGATATCCTCTAATAAACCTCTTCCTCTTTAGAATGCATAGTTTCTGTTTTCTTGTTTTATTTATTTTATTGCTGCATCACAAACCACCCAGAACTTCGGCAACCATCATTTGTTTTACTTACAAATCTGCAGTTTGGGCAGGGCCTGGCAGGCGAGGCTTGTCTTGGCTTTTCTGTGTAAACTGGAGGGGGCTCTACTGAGGACTCAGAGGACCTATTTCCAGGCAGGCTACTCATTCAGTGGTGCTGGATGTCAGCGGAGCTCCAGGTGGGCCTCTCCATGTGGCCTGGGCTTCCTCACAGCACAAGGCTGAGTTCTAAGGGCAGCCGTTTTGAGAGGGAGAGAGAATCACCTGTATTACTTAGCTTCAGAATTCCTATGGGCTCACTTCTGACATATTCTCACAGTTGAGGCATTTACAAAGCCTGCCCAGGTTCAAGGTGAGGGGACGTGGACTCTACCTCTCAAGGAAGTTCTGGAAGAACTTTTTTTCTGGAACCATTTTTAGGAAGTACAGTTGTCACATTCCTGTTTTGAACCATAACAAATGCAGTTACTAAGAAGGGTTAGAGTAAAAAAATAAGAGTACAAGGTTCAAAATGAAATACAACAGAAGGTATGGAATCTGGGCTGGTGGGTATGGCTCAGTGGAGGAGAACTTTCCCCTAGTATACCAATTAGGCCCTGGGTCTGATCTCCAAGGGGGGAAAAAGTATGAAATTTGTAAATATCTAAACACAGAACATTTTATTTTTTAACAAACAACACTTTGAAGGAATATTACATTAATATTATATAATGAATATCTATTATTATATAATTAATTTATATATTAATATATATTATTAATTGATATGTACAAGAAAATAAAAGTGAAGGCAGATTTTTAAAAGGTTAATTTTTTTAAAAAATATTTTTTTAGTTGTATGCAATATCTTTTATTATTTATTTTTATGTGGTGCTGAGGATCGAACCCGGTGACTTACGCATGCGAGGCAAGCGCTCTACCACTGAGCCACTACCCCAACCCCAAGGTTAATTTTTAAAATATGAAATTGAAAATATAGAAGCAAATAATTTTCATTTGGTTGTTTTGTTTTTGTGTTGCTGGGGATTGAACCCAGGGCCTTGTGCATGCAAGGCAAGCACTCTGCCAACTGAGCTATATCCCCAGCCCTAGAAGCAAATAATTTTGAAAAGAATATAGTTTAAAACATAGAGTAGGAAGGTGAGAAAAAATAATAGAAAGAAGGTAGAACTGGAAGCCTGCAAATTAGAATGGGGAGCGAAAAAGTAAGGATAGAATAAGAATAGAATGGGGAGCTAGGGTTGTGACTCAGTGGTAGAATGCTTGTTTAGCCCTTGTGAGGCACTGGGTTTGATCCTCAGTACCATGTATAAATAAATAAACAAAACAAAGGTATTGTGTCCTTCTATAACTAAAAAAATTTAAAAAAAAAAAGAATGATTAACAATCCATGTCAAGACAATAGAATATGTTCGAACAGCATTGAGACTGAAGTCTATTAACTCAAACACATTTTGATCTTTTTCTTAGAATAAGAAAAAAGAGAGGTAGGGGGTGAAGTGAGAGACCAGTTCTGGTCCTGGACAGGAAGAGTCCCTCTTCAAAGACTTTGCGCTGCTCCAATTCCCTTTTAGGGAATTGTAGCGAGTAACCCTTCCACATCATCCTGGCTTCAGAGGATCCACCTCTGGCTGATGCACCTCTCATTCTTTCCCTCCTTAATCATTTCTTCTCCATGCTAGTTTTGGACTTCTGCCTAAGCAGATCTCCTTGGGCCTTGCTGCCTATGTCCACAGTCATTTTTGGTCCTTGTGGTCACAACTGGGTAATCATCTCAGTCTTGGTGAGAAGAAAACAGAGCCCCAATGAGCTACTTCTTGCGAAGGCAATTTGCCAGCCTTCAGGTTGAGGTAGGAATATTGTATGGGAAAATAAAAGGCAGATATTTTTTCTTTTCTTTTTTTTTTTTTGGTACCGGGGATTGAACTCAGGGGCACTCGACCACTGAGCCACATCCCCAGCCCTATTTTGTGTTTTATGTAGAGACAGGGTCTCACTGAGTTGCTTAGTGCCTCGCCATTGCAGAGGCTGGCTTTGAACTCATGATTCTCTTGTCTCAGCCTCCCTAAGTGCTGAGATTACAGGCTTGAGCCACCGTGCCCGGCTTCAGATTTTTTTTAAAAAGACTTTTTTTAAATAAAAAAGTGAAAAGTGGTCTTGGAATTGGCAAACCTGTTTTTTAAATTTTTCTTCCTTCCTTCCTTCCTTTTTCTTTTCTTTTTTTTTCAGTACTAGGGATTGAACCCAGTCTTGTACATGCTAGCCAAGTTAAGTGCTCTACCACGGAGCCACATCACCAGCTTGATCTTGGAATTGATGTAGGCAACTTATCATGAGGACCCAGGAAGGAGCCTGCTGTATCTTCAAATGCATCCTGTTGGGTCAGAGTTTTCTTGATTCCTCTCATCTAATCTACCACTGCCTTTATGGTGGTTTTGTTTTATGACAACAAATAAGCAGAGAATCAGTCATCATCCCACGCACACACAGAAGCCTTTGATTGAAAACTTAGTTTCTCTCCTTATTTTAAATTAAAGAATGATGGGAGTGGTGGGCTCCAAATTGATTGTTCTGTGTGGTGCTGGGGGTCTTGGCCCACCCCTGCTTTTCCTCCTGTCTTAACTAAGGCCACTACTTTCCAGTGTCTGCTCCCCAAGACTGGGAATTGTGCTGGAAGAATGTTCCATTTTTTTTTTTTTTTTTTAGTTGTAGATGGACACACAATATCTTTATTTATTTTTATGTGGTGCCGAGGATCGAACCCAGTGCCTCACGCATGCGAGGCAAGCGCTCTCACTGAGCTGCAATCCCAGCCCAGAATGTTCCATTTTTTTTTTTTTTTTTTTTGGTACTGGGGATTGAACTCAGGGGCACTGGACCACTGAGCCACAACCCCAGCCCTATTTTGTGTTTTATGTAGAGACAGGGTCTCACTGAGTTGCTTAGCACCTCACCATTGCTGAGGCTGGCTTTGAACTCGCGATTCTCCTATCTCAGCCTCCCTAAGTGCTGGGATTACAGGCTTG
>PVHX01032070.1:0-14286 GCA_004024805.1 Geosciurus inauris | reverse complement strand
GACGGGAGGAAGCCGGGCGTGGTGGCGCATGTCTGTAATCCCTGCACTTTGGGAGGCTGAGACAGGAGAATCGCGAGTTCAAAGCCAGCCTTAGCAACGGCGAGGCGCTAAGCAACTCAGTGAGACCCTGTCTCTACATAAAACACAAAATAGGGCTGGGGATGTGGCTCAGTGGTTCAGTGCCCCTGAGTTCAATCCCCGGTACCAAAAAAAAAAAAAAAAAAAGATGACGGGAGGAGGAGGAAGGGGAACACGCAGGTCTCACGCCTCACCTCCTCCTCGGCAGGAAGAGCACTGGAGGCCACCTGGCACTGATTAGGGCTCTTTCTGGGAACCATGGCAATGAGAATTTTAAGCTATGTGCTTGAAACTCTTCACCAGAAATCTGAAGTATATTGTAAATTTAATAATGTGCATCTTAGAGAGTCAGGGAGTCTTGAGAACCTGGTGAGTCATCTGGGAACTTTCAGCTGGGTGCCAGCAGACACAGGCCCTCGGTGGGCACAACGGTCCTGGACATGGAAGCTTAGCAGGCTTGCTGCCTCCTCATCTCAGGGAAACCCAGAGTCCCTCGGACATGGGAAGGCAAGAGGCTCACAGGTTCCAGCCCCACCTCTCAGTGAGTGAGGCAAAAATGTACAAAAGGCTGTCTGTCACATCAAGGAAAGAAGGCAAGCTGCACCCACTGCCCGGGACTGCAAGTCCTGGTCCAGGAAAAATGGGACAGAAGCAGAGAAGGGGTTTTCCTAGCTCAGTACTGGAGGCTGATGTAGCTACCAATACCAAAAGCCCACAGCCACTGCAGGGAAGGACTGCAGATGGCATCGCTGGCGGCACAGGGACAGAACCTTCTCAACAAGATCCCAGCAAAGAGAAGCCAAGGCCGGCTGGACTTTCCTAACCATCACCAGCCGCAGGCCACAGGCAGGTGAGGCTCAGGGCAGAGCACTTGTCTCTAGCAGGCATGAACCCTGGGGTCATCCCAGCACTGAAAGAAGACATTTAAAAAGCGGCAGCTTAGGATGAAAACCGAGTGTCCCGTCAGCTGGCCCCTGGCCGGAGGGGCCCACACAGGCTGTGACACATCCACAGCACTCAGGGAGGGAGGCAGAGGGCCTTTAATGGCAGCCAACCTGTACAGCAAGGGTGGGGAGCAACTCTGCCCGCTCCCTAGGGCCTTCTCCAAACACAGCTAGGGCGGCAGAGCTGGACTTGCCCCAAGGCTGCCTTTAGGATTCCAGGACAAGAAAATGGAAGAGGGACTTCTAGACGATGCCAGGACTGCCCCCATGCCAGAAGGCTCACCCAACTGCAAGTCCTCCTCCTGCCAGGCTTCAGGGTGATCACACACTGCAGGACAGAGGGCCCAGGCTGGAGAGGCGCTTAGGGCAAAGTTCTGCATGTCACTGTGTGGGAGTGGACAGGGAGCCCTATGGTGGACAGGGTGGGAGGGCTACGGGGGAACAGGGGTCGTAGCCGCGGGCAGGGAGCGATGGCACTCACTGTGTATTCTGCATGCTTTTTTCCATACCATTTCATCCACTTCCTGAACTCTCGATCCATGGTCTGGAAGGGAAACAAATCAAACAGCCTATCAGAAACCCAGGGAGGCCAGGAGGGGATAGGAGGGACCACCCACCCACACCTGACGCCTGCAGGCCGCAGGGTCTCTCTTGCTCTGGCAGGATCACACTGTCTGGGGCATCACTTTCCACCTGCAGCACAGTCCTGCTGGGAAGCACCCCCAGGGTGCTAAACACATTTCTGCAGGGCAGAATGATGGCTTAGGTACACCCACTCGCCAAACCCAGCTGACCCTCAACCCTGGGCAGAGGCTGCGATGCGGTGGCTCCAGCAAAAGCCCCATCCTCCACTGCTGAGAGGGGGAGTGGCGGTGAGAGTCAGGATGTGCAGGCGGGAGAAGCTAACCCTTCAGCAGTCACCTCCTCCCAGAAGCCCGTGTTATGCCATCCCAAGACAGTGACACCAAGAGCACCGGGCCCCTCAGAGCACCTCCCTGCACCCGGAAGGGACGCGGCCTCTGCAGGGAAAGGCTGCCGTTGCAAACACACGTACACCCCCGGTGCAGGTAGAACCGCTGGGCCTGCAAACAACGGTGCCAAGGGGAGCCCTGGAGAGGCGGCACAGCCCAGCAGGACGGCCCTCGCGGGTCCCTGCCACCGACGCACCCCAGAAGCACTCACCTCCGCGTACTTGGCTGGGATGTCTGCTTTCTCCACTCCATAGTGATGCTTGCAATTGGTGGCCGCAGCAACCTGGAGGACAACCTGCCCCACACCTTCAAGCAGAGAAAGACAAGTCAGAGGCCAAGGCAGCCCTTTGGAGAGGCCCAGCCACTCGGGGACTCCACCAGGTGGACCCTCCTCAGGGGAGGCCACACACTACATGATTGTGGCCACTGACATCAAAAGGTAGAGGCCACGGAACTCCTCAAAAACACTATGATTTCTGACGTCACTTGGAACACCTCGAATGAGCTCCCATCAGACAGTCACCCAGGGCAGTTCTCTGTGGCCCCCAAAGCAGAATCTGCTCTTTGTCTGAGGACCCTGCCTGGGCTCACTGCTCAGACATGACGCAGCTGCAGAAGTCATGGCATTGCCTGGAAAGACGCTCCTCCACCTGTTACCCAAAGTCACCACAGCATGTAGCCTGGCAAGCCCGATACGCCCTCGAGGAAGTTCAACGTGACCTGACTATGGGATGACTGGGGGCAACAGACACAGCAAGGACACTCCAAAGATGAAGATGATGTCTCCGATCACTATCATCTCAGGGCATCTCTGCAGGTTCAGCACGGCCACTGGCCTGTGAAGAAACGAGCTGCAAACATCCTGGGGTCCTGAGTGTCAAGGCCTCAATGCACAGGCCTTCAGAGCCGTCCTCCCTCACACGGAGGTCAGTGCTATGTTTCAGCCTGGCCGTCCAGGCTGCACCTGACACTACCAAGTAGTAAAGAGCCATTAAGAATCATTAGCCAGGGGCTGGGATCGTAGCTCAGTGGTAGAGCGCTTGCCTCGCATGCGTGAGGCCCTGGGTTCGATCCTCAGCACCACGTACAAAGCAATAAAATAAAGACACTGTGTCCATCTACAACTAAAAAAATATTAAAAAAAAAAAAGAATCATTAGGCAGAGGGGCCGAAGCCGGGCCTGGGAATGCAGGACTCCATCTACACAGTGCAGGGTGCGGGCACGCCTGTCATCCCAGCCAGTCAGAAGGCTGAGGCAGGAGGGTGCGAGTTTGAAGCCGGCCTGGGCAATTCAGTGAGACCCTGTCCCCAAATTAAAACAACAACAAAACAAAACAAAACAAAAAAGCCAGGCATGATGAACAAGATGAAACATGATGAAACAAGCCTCCCAGTAGCTTGGGAGGCTGAGGAGGAGGATCCCAAGTTCAAAGCCAGCCTCAGCTACTTAATGAGGCCCTAAGCAATTTAGCAAGACCCTGCCTCAAAATAAAAATTAAAAAGGGCTGAGGATGGGGCTAGGATTGTAGCTCAGCGGTAGAGCGCTTGCCTCGCATGCGTGGGGCCCTGGGTTCGATCCTCAGCACCACATACAAAGCAATAAAAAAATAAAGATATTGTGTCCATTTACAACTAAAATTATATTTTAAAAAATTAAAAAAAAAGGGGGGGCTGAGGATGTGGCTCAGTGATTAAGCACCCCTGAGTTCAACCCCTGGTACCAAAAAAAACAAACCAAAAAACCCCAGTGGAGGGCTGGGGTTATGGGGCAGTGGTAGCGTGCTCGCCTAGCACGCGGGAGGCACTGGGTTCGATCCTCAGCACATTAAAAATAAAATAAAATAAAGCTATTGTGTCCACCTACAACTAAAAAATAAATATTAAAAAAAACAACCAGTGGAGGTGTGGGTCAGTGGTCAAGCCCAATCCCCAGTGCTGCAAAGACAGACATAAAGTATAAACCCTCCAGCAGACACTGAGGTTTCAAAGATGGCATCCCCACCAAAATTCACGTGGAAACTTAATCTCAAATGGTAAGGCAGGACGACTTTGGAAGGGGGTACCACCCTCGTGGACGCCTGAGCCTGTCTGAGGCTCTGCCTAAACCTGGTGGAAGTGAGGCCCTCACAGCACTGACCAGAGCCACAACCCTGACAGGTGAAGTCCCCCTGCCTCTGGCCAAGAAGCAGTCCCACAAACCATGTAAGTGCAGGCAGATAGGGGGAAAAGCCAGCATAGGCCAAGGGTCAGGGACAGAGCTCTGGGCCTCGATGGAAGACCTTGGGCAGGGAACCTTCCCCTGGGATGCTGACGATCAGCCAGCACTATCCTCCCAGTTAAATTCTTCGCCATGGACACGCACACAGGCATGGAAATGAAATGAATGACAACTCTCAAGTCATGCAGCCCGACACTCACCACTGCCCAAGTCCACAAAGAGGTCGTCCTCAGTCATCTTGATCTCATCAATCATCTGGGCCACCAGGTCAAAGGAGGTCTCCCCATACACCTCAGGGGAGAAGGGCTCGTAGTTGTTGAGCTTCTCAGGGTCGGTCACTGAGTGGTTGTAGACCTGCTGCAGGATGTGCCGCAGGAGCCCATTGGACGGCCGTGTATTCAATTTCATGGGCTGGGTGGTGCCCTTCCACTAGGGGACACGAGGTAATCACGTCACACATGCCACAGGCAGACAACAGGGCCCACCCCAGACTCAGGGCTGAGGACGCAGCTCAGTGGTACACCACCAGCATGGCATGTGTGAGGCCCTGGGTTCCATGCCAAGCACCACACAAAACAAGAAGAAGAGCCAAGCGCACACGCGTGCGTGTTGCACGCCTGTGTGTAGAGGAGTGTCTGGCTGCGTAGGTGTGAGTGCACATCCGACTTTTCTGCAGCTGGGAAAAAAGGGTGTGGGCATGTCCTCTGTCGCTGCTCCTGCTTGACTGGCCTGCTGGAGCCCTCAATCCAAAGGCCACTCTCTGACCTGAAGCTCATCCTGGGCTCACGCCTGCCGGTGTGCAGCCTGGGTCCTAGCAGCCTCTTGCACCAGGCGCACTGCTCACCAGTTGCGCCACCTCACGCAAGAACACCCGTGTCCTGGGCCTAGACACAGACGTGCTTCCTGGCGAGAGAGTGGTCTGACCTCATCAGCTCAGGTTGACCAGCCACAGAAGGCCACCTCTGACCAGAAGTTCCTTAGCCATGAGCTGCTTCCCAGCCCTGATGTCAAGAACCACACACTGGGGGCTGGGGTCGTGGCTCAGTGGTGGAGGCTTGCCTGGCATGTGTGAGGCACTGGGTTCCATCCTCAGCACCACATATAAATAAGTAAGTAAACGTCCTTCAACAACTAATAAAATAAAAAATTTAAAAAAAAAAAAGAACCACACATTGAGCCGGGCTCAGTGGCACACGCCTGTCATCCCAGCACTCTGGGAGGCTGAGGCAGGAGAATCACAAGTTCAAAGCCAGCCTCAGCAACAGTGAAGCGCTAAGCCAGTGAAACCCGATCTCTACATAAAACACAATGTAGGGCTGGGGATGTGGCTCAGTGGTCAAGTGGCCATGGCCAGGGCTCATGCCCAGGCCCTTGATGGCTCACCCAGAGTCCCTGGGTGTGGTGCCCAGCCCTGCAGTGTGACTAAAGGACCAGTACCCCACCTCCTCATAGGAGGGTGAGCATGCAGCTCTGCTCACAACTCTCCATGGCCTAATCTCCAGGACCCAGCCCAGCCCCCGTCTGGGACCCCACACCCATCACTGTCCCACACATGGCCCTTATACACTTGGCTGATGCCAACACCCTCCCCGTGGTCAGCAATGGCAAGCCATCCACCAGCTGAGAGCTCCACGGTGGCACACGCTGCACAGCCAGCTACACAGCCAGCTCAGCCTGGCTTGGGAGGGACACTTAAGGCCACTCCACTGCCTCTCCAGTGGCAACATCTTCCAGGAGGAACCTGCCTGTCACCACACATCCTCCATGACAGCTGAGCATCTGCCAAGACACCCCACACCCGGGAACCTGCACTCTACAGAGAGCGGACCACCCTGGAACACAGGCAGCAGCAAGCCCCCACTACTGGGTTCCAGCATTTCTGCTGTGTCAGGGGCTGGTGAGATCAGACAAACCGCGCCACAGTCGGGCCTGGACAGAGGATACACGTGTCGCGGGCGAGCTGGAGGGCACGGGGGAGGCAGAGCTCACAGCCAGAAAGGCCACTGACTGCCCAGCCTCTGCTGTGGTCCACAGGTACAGGAGCACAGCTGCAAGGTGTGTGAGGTTGCACTTTGAAAAGCAGAGCCTGCCTCTGCCCTGTGGGGCTCAGCAGCAAGGAAGGGACAGCCTGGGGCAGTGAAGCCACCTACCAGCTGGTGGATGCTGTCGATGGCACGGTTGTACTTGTCACACAGCCTCTGCATGCTTTCGAAGCTGAAAAAGGCAAGGCAAAGGCACTGTCACTGGAGCTCGGAATATGACCCTGGCCTCAGGCGGGCGTGGTTCAGGAGAGCCAGAGCCCCTCGCAGGGAGCCTCTGCCTCCCACCCAGCAAGGGGCTCAGGCCCAACACAAACGCATGGGCAGTAAGCCTGGCCAGGAGGCGAAGGCTAGCCAAGTCCCCGCCTAGACAATGTGCCAAGGACAGCGTGGCCAGGTTTGGGCCTACACGTCAAACCCAAGGTTAAGGTGGGCCTAGCAAGCATCAGGCGGAAAGGCATCTTATGCAGCAATTCATCAGAAAGAACCACACACAAGACCAGGACCAGGCCCTCACACTCTGCACCCAGCTCGAGTTGGCAGAAACCAGCCCCGGACCCTACGGAGGCCTTGTGGGGGTCTTTCTTTTCCTGGCTGGGGAAAGCGACCATCTTTCCAGAAGGTCTCCTGCCCAGGGCTCTGGAAGCCACCAGGCATGGTATGGGGGCAGCTGCCAAGGGACAGCCCACCTCTGCAGAAGGGTTCACACCAACACTGCTTCGCCTAGGACCACCTTTTAAAACTTCTGACATGTTCCAAGACACGAAGAGCAGGTTAGAAACGAAACCAGAGGGCTGCCAGGAGCCTAGAGCCTCCCAAACACAGCTACTTTATTCCAGGTGCTGATCTTCAGCCCCTGACCACCCATATGCACATTGGTTTGTCTGGTTTGGTTCTGTTTTGCTCTGTTTGCAGTGCTGGGGATCAAACTAAGGGCCTCATGTGTGCGAGGCAAGCACTCTATGGCTGAGCACATCCCCAGTCCACACGAGCACATCCACAAGTTTCTCCTCGGTCTCTCGGGCTACACCACCAGGTCAGCTGTGAGTGGCTCTCCCAGAGTCTGTAAATCGTTTCCACAGAGGAGCTGCTATTCACTGCATGCTCAGCAGGGTTCCAGGACCAGGGAGGTACCTGACACCCAGTGCCCATGATGGCTCCTCTAGAGCATGAGCTGACCTAATAACCAAAACGCAAGGGGCAGCCCTGCACCTGTGGAAGGGAGGTGGTTCTCGGGCTCTCTTACACCCCCCCCCACCACAAGTGGTTTCCTCTCTAAGAGTGACTTTGGGAGCTGGCTAGTCAGACCCTCGTCACAGAGACAGGAGGGATGCCCAACATCCAGCAGCCCCCACATTCCACCTGCTTCACACCCCCATCCCTGGTCCTGGAAGGTCCTGGTGTGGGCTCCACGTCTGGGTGAGTCTCACACTACTCAATCTAGCAGGAGAAATCAAACCCAAACCAGCACTCCACAGGGTGGCAGTCCAACCTCCCTGGAAAGCAGGGGTGGCTAGGAGAGGAGGAAGCTCGACCAGGGGCGCACACCTACAATCCCAGCTCTCAGGAGGCTGAGGCAGAGGATCACTTCAGCCCAGAAGTTCAAGGCCAGCATGCAAAGGGTGACCCCACCTAAAGAACAAGAGAATTCAAGAACACAAACAGCATGACGCCCCAGAGCCTGATGAGGCAACGAGAACCAACAACGAGAGGGCAAGGAGTCTGAGGCTTCAAAGGTGCTGCTTCACAGGACCAGACACCTCTCTTTTCCTGGATTCCAACTTCCGTATCTCGCCTTCAACCTCAACAACTGAAAGCCAGTCTGAACCTCTGGAGAGCTCAGCAGAGGAGGGGCCGCCCTCGTTCCCTGCCCTGCAGACTCCCCTCCCCAGCCAGCCACTGGGGCTTGCCCTCCCGGGCAGCTGGTTCTGCAAGCTGCTCTGGGGTGTGAAGGGAACAGGAACCTCCCTCTGCGTGCCTACGAGGCCCCACATTCCCCCAGGTAGATGCCCTGAGACGCCTGCTCCTGTCTCCACCTCTGACCTCTCTCCTACAGCACACTGCGCCGGTGCGGTGACGCACACCTGTGACCCCAGCGCTCCGGGAGCCGAGGCAGGAGGATGGTGAGCTTTGTTAAAGCCAGCATCAGCAACTTTGCCAGGCCCTGTCTACAATAAAAAATAACAAGGGCTGGGGATGCAGCTCAGTAGGAGAGCACCCCTGGGTTCAGTCTCCAGTGCCAAAAGAAGACAAGCAAACTGAACACAGAAGGAAAGAGAATCAAACACTTGTGTGTGAATGCGTGGGAAACATAAGTGTCTCTACACGCCCTGCGGGGGCAGGCACAGCAGAGCATGGGTGAAGGGGCAGCTCAGACCACCACGTGACTACGGGAAGGGCTGGGCCAGCACCGCCCTCCACTGCTGTCCACATGAGGGGTTGCAGTACAGGGACAACACGAGCACATCTGGTCTCGGCCCTGGTTCCTAACAGAGCTCCCATCCCCAGGAACGCCAAGTGACAGCCCTCTTTTGTTCTGGTGAGATGACTCCTGGTGGGCTCTGAAAACAGCTGGCCACACAAAGTCTAAGCTACGGCAAGAAGCTTGGTGGTCCCAGTCCCACCTTCGTGCACCAGAG
Source organism: Geosciurus inauris (assembly GCA_004024805.1). Classification (NCBI taxonomy): domain Eukaryota; kingdom Metazoa; phylum Chordata; class Mammalia; order Rodentia; family Sciuridae; genus Geosciurus; species Geosciurus inauris. The sequence continues at coordinate 5,397 of PVHX01032070.1, read as the reverse complement.
AGAAGTGGGGGCCGCAGGTGAGATGAACAACTGTGCCTATGAGATGAAGGCTCCACAAAACCCCTGAACACAAGGGGAAGCATGTGCAGGTGCGAGGGGGTGGTGCACCCAGCCCCACAGGACAGCTCTGGACCTCCCTTGGCACCTCACCCTCTGGCTGCTCACACATCCTTTGTAATAAACCAGTAAAAGTAACAGGTGATTCCCCAAGTCCTGTGAGCCACCCTGGCCAAGATGGAGTCTACGGTGGGGTCCCAGGAATGCCCACATGTACGGACGTGAGGTGGCTGACCTCACAGCCTTCAGCATCAGGTCAGCACAGACATACCCTGCAAGCCAGCAGACCTCCAGGCCCCCTGCCCTGTAGGAGTGAAGGTAACTCCATCCCCTTCCTGATACAATGCCAGAGTGAGTCACAGGGATGGGGAGGGTCACTGAGGCTGACATGCAGGCCAGCTGCATGAGTCTCTCCTTGCTGAACAGTGAAGGTGACATCAGACCAAGCGCACCAGATGCTGAGTCATGAAAGGCTCCCGGTCACTGCAGGCTTGATCTTGTCCCAAGTGAGCTTCCTGAACTCCCAAAGCAGCCCTGCAGGAGAGACTGCTCCTTCCCTCAGCCTGGCCATCCCCCTCTCAAGAAAAACAAAGATTCCAGGCAGGGGTTCCAGAAGTGCCTTGCCTACTCCACCCACATTCTGGGAGGAAAAGTGCTGGAAGCGGCTTCCACCAGCAGCAGCAGGAGACACACTCCCTGACCACACCCAGCCAAGAGGTCTGCAGAGCTGGCCGAGGCCAGGCTGCCCTGTTCCCTGGGCGGGAACACTGACTTCTGGCAGGCGGCTCCTGCTATAAAAAGAACAATTGCTAACTGGGGGTGACTTCACACACACCAAGTCCAGTTTCTGCAACGTGGAGTTTCCAATTATGTCCTCGCTGACAGCCTAGGCAATGCCTGATAAACACTCCCGCCAAAGTAACTACAAGGCCACAGCCAGCTCCACAGGGAAATTTCGACTCAGCACAAACCATCTAAGAAAAGGTCACTAGCTCTAGGCTGCGCTCCTGCGAAGAGCTGCGTCCCCCTCATGGAGGAAGCAGCCAGGCACAGCCCGTTTACCTTTTGGTGTCATAGTCAATTAAAACGTAGTTTTCCATGGCAAGCTTGAGATCTGGAATCTCTTCACAGACCCATCTGAAACACAAAGTGACCACAAAGAATATCATTATTCAGATCCCATTTTTATACTCCACACACCTTCCCAAAAAAAAGAACCAGGGACTGAACCCAAGGGTGCTCTATAACCAAGCCATATCCTCAGCCCTTTTTATATTTAATTTTGAAACAGGGTCTCACTAAATTGCTTAGGGCCTCATTAAATTAAATTGGGGGGGGCTGGGGTTGTGGCTCAGTGGTAGAGCACTTGCCTCGCATGTGTGAGGCACTGGGTTCGATCCTCAGCACCACATACCAAATACATAAATAAATAAAATAAAGGTTTAAAAAAACTTATAAAAAAAAAAAATTAAATTGGGGGTTGGCCAGGAACTTGCGATCCTCCTATTTCAGCCTCCAGGGTTGCTGGAATTACAGGCCACCACAACCAGTTTACACACTTTCTTGAACACTACCCCGTTAAATATAAAAACAAAAATCTCAGCCGGGCGTGGTGGCTCACGCTTATAATCCCAGCACTTAGGGAGGCTGAGGCAGGAGGATCCCGAGTTCAAAGCCAGCCTCAGCAATGGCGAGGCGCTAAGCAGCTCAGTGAGACCCTGTCTCTACATAAAGCACAAAATGGGGCTGGGGATGTGGCTCAGTGGTCGGGTGCCCCTAAGTTCAATCCCTGGTACCAAAAAAAAACACAAAAATCTCTGAGCTGGGGCTGTAGCTCAGTGGTAGAACACTTGCAGTGTGAGGCACTGGATTCAATCCTCAGTACCACATAAAAATAAATAAGTAAAATAAAGGTGTTGTGTCCATCTACAATTAAAATTTTTTTAAAGTCTCTCATGATTCAACTCAAACTATAAAAAAGAGAAGGAAGCCGGGCATGGTGGCACATGCCTGTAATCCCAGCACTTTAGGAGGCTGAGACAGGAGAATCGCAAGTTCAAAGCCAGCCTCAGCAACCATGTGGCACTAGGCAACTCAGTGAGACCCTGTCTCTAAATAAAACCCAAAACAGGGCTGAGGATGTGGCTCAGTGGTCAAGTACCCGTGAGTTCAATCCCTGGTACCAAAAAAAGAAAAAGAAAGAAGGAAGGCATTACTTTATAACAAATGCAAAGCCCATGACGAAGTTGATATGAGTTACACTAATAAAGGATTCAGAGTGAAATAAACTTACGTGTAATAAGAATATGAAAGATTTCTTTTTAAAAATTACTGTTATAGAATCTAGAGAACAAACCTACTCAAATCAGGGAGTTCAAAAGGCAACTTACAACTAGACACTAAAAAAAAAAAAAACTATCATCTGTAGAATTAAAACTTGTCCAACAACAACAATGGCGCTTTTTCAACAAACACTGAGGGAAAGAGAACTGGGAGGACCTGCGAGTGAAGAGATGGGCCCTAGGAGCTAGCCCATGGCAGAGCGAAGCCCCTGGACCCCATACAGTCCCAGCAGGGCACACCCTGCAGAGAGCAAGGGGGGGGGGTCGGTCGGTCACCTGGGGAGGCGGCAGGGTCACCTGGGGAGGCATGCCACCCTAGGGAAAAGCCACTCATGTAGGCTCCACACCACCTCCTAACCAAATGGCTCCAGTGAAGCAGACCGCAGGTGTGGACAGCTCCACTGGTGAGTTCCACCCAATGTGTCAGGACAGAGAACCCTGGGGAGCACGGAGCACCAAGGTGCAGGCCTGCCATCCCAGCTACTCAGGAAGATCCTAAGTTCAAGGCCAGCCTGGGCAACTTAGCAAGACCCTGCCTCAAGACTGAAAAGACAGGATGTGCCTCAATGGCTAAGCACCCCGGGATTCAACTCCCAGGACTGCAGAGGGGAAGAGGAAGAAAACACCATCCAAAAAAATCCTTTTCAGCTCCAGGAGGTCGGCATTACCCAGATATGAAAACCAGAAGAGGCAAAGGTGTGTAAAGACAAAGATGGCCCAAGAAGGAACCGTGCAGACCCACGACCCTAATGGCAAAGTCCTGCAACAGCCTGGTGAGCTGAGCTCACCGATCCAAGGGGACCCAGGGGACTTACCCCAGGGAGGAACGAACGCAGGACTGTCCCCACAAAGCAGCAAGTGCACACCATGACACTCACGCCTCTTGGGAAAGCTAGAGGTGAAAAGGGATGGCCCCTGGTAAAGGGCTCAGGGTCAGCCAAGCTGCCTTCCCAACTCTGCTCTGCCTGTGGGCCCCACAAGGCCACGAAGAGACCATGAGGCTGCCCTCCCCACAAGGGCACCAACGGCCCTGCCGTCCCTCAGCACAGCAGGAGGCACCCTTCTCCACAGCCAGTCCAGTCCCAGCACTTGAAATCAACCTCACGCACCCCCCACCTGAGGAAGGGATGCCCCCCAAGTCCCTCCAGAACCAAAGCCCCTAGGGCCACTGGGCAGTGCAGCCCTCCCAGCTTCTCCGGGGAGCCCTCAGTGTGTCCCTAGGGTAACTGGGCGCTCTTCACCCCCAGCTCACATGTTCAGACGCACACTGGGGTTGGGTTCACTCAGTGGCAGAGGCGGCCTGGCCTGTGTGCCACGCGCAGGCCCTGGGTCCCATCCCCAGGACCGCGCACGCACGCACGCGGGCGCACACACACACAGGTGCAGATGACACGGAAGGCTGCAGCTGCCCTTCCCACTGGGCACCTCTCTCCAAGGGTCGACCAGTGAGGACTCCTGCAGCCACTCCTCAGCCACACTGTCCTGCAGGTCAACCACACAGGTAGGAAGCAGAAACTGGAGGAAGCAGTTCAGCGGGCCACAACACCGTCCCAGGACCCCACACAACCAGATCGTCCCAGGGAACACAGAGAGGTTACCGAAACCTGGTGATGAAAGCGTGGTCACAAAACAAGTGCTCAACATGCAGGGGAACTTGTTTTTCCAGTACGGGGATTGGACTTAAGGGTGCTCTACCATAGAGCCACCCCACCTTTTTTTTTTTTTAAGAGAGAGGGTTTAGCAAGCTGCCAGGCTGGCCTTGAACTTGCAATCCTCTTGCCTCAGGCTCCTAAGTGGCTGGGATGACGGGCCTGCACCACCATGCCTGGCTAAAAATTAGTACTTTATATATACTTCCAACACAAAATGTAAAAATTCATTTTTGCTTTTGTTTTGTGGTGCTAAGTATGAAACCTAGGGCCTCACACGTGCTAAGCACATGCTCTACCACTGAATCACACCCCCATCCATAAAAAATTGTTTCTAAATGCCACTCAAAATAGCATTCAAGCTGGGTGCGGTGGCTCAAGCCTGTAATCCCAGCACTTAGGGAGGCTGAGACAGGAGAATCGCGAGTTCAAAGCCAGCCTCAGCAACGGCGAGGCGCTAAGCAACTCAGTGAGACCCTGTCTCTACATAAAACACAAAATAGGGCTGGGGGTGTGGCTCAGTGGTCGAGTGCCCCTGGGTTCAATCCCCAGTACCAAAAAAAAAAAAAAAAATAGCATTCAAACTATTTATATACTTGGGGCAGTCTCATGAAAGATTTGCAAGACTTCTACATCAAAAGCTATGAAACAAGCTAGGCGCAGTGACGCACGCCTGTAATCCCAGCAGCTCAGGAGGCTGAGACAGGAGGATGACGAGTTCAAAGCCAGCCTCAGCAACAGCGAGGTGCTAAGCAACTCAGTGAGACTTTGTCTCTAAATAAAATATAAATAAAACACAAAATAGGGCTGAGGATGTGGCTCAGTGATTGACTGCCCCTGAGTTCAATCCCCAGTGCCAAAATTAAAAAAATACATATATATTATCTTGTGTGTGTATGTGTATATATACGCATATATATATATGTGTGTGTGTGTGTGTATGTATATATAGAAACATACTACAGCCACACACAGTGGCACATGCCTGCAATCCCAGTGACTCAGGAGGCTGAGAGAAGAGGATCACAAGTTCGAGGTCAGCCTCAGAAACTTGGTAAGACCATGTCTCAAAATTTAAAAAAAATAAAAAGGATTGAGCCGGGCGTGGTGGCTCATGCTTGTAATCCCAGCACTTAGGGAGGCTGAGACAGGAGAATCGCAAGTTCAAAGCCAGCCTCAGCAATGGCGAGGCGCTAAGCAGCTCAGTGAGACCCTGTCTCTACATAAAACACAAAATAGGGCTGGGGATGTGGCTCAGTGGTCGAGTGCCCCTGGGTTCAATCCCTAGTACCAAAAAAATAAAAAATAAAAAAATAAATAAAAAGGATTGGGGATGTGTGGATCAGTAG
>PVHX01032069.1:0-14289 GCA_004024805.1 Geosciurus inauris | reverse complement strand
CACTGCTCTGGGCACGTGCTTGCCAGCCCCGGTTTCGCTGAAGAACGTATTGAAAGAGTCATCTCCGCCACCGATGGTTTTGTCACTTGGCATCTGACCATCAGGCTGAATTCCATGTTCAAGGCAGTACAGTTCCCAGCAGGCATTGCCGATCTGGACACCCGCCTGCCCCACGTGGATAGAGATACACTCGCGCTGCAAACCAGAACATACACATGAAACCCGTTGCTCTTCAAGGCAAATGAAGGCACGTAGCATGCAAAACATCAAAATTTAGTATTTTACACTGCCTCAGTGACCGGCACTTTCATACACTTCACTTTCAACCCCTTTATCCCTGTGTTACCCAGACTGCTCTACACCACCCTAGGTGATAAGTGGCAGAGTCAGCCACAGTAAATCCTCAGTGCAAAACCAGGATTCTTTTTAAAGCCTGCAAGCCATGTAATGTCAATAATGAACTCCTCGTTGTGGCTTAAAATGGTAACTGTGCAAGGGGCAACGGACAATGCAATGAAGAGTGAAGCAAGGAAAGATGGAGCTGGGCGCGGTGGCGCAAGCCTATAATCCCAGCACTTAGGGAGGCTGAGACAGGAAAATCGTGAGTTCAAAGCCAGCCTCAGCAATGGCGAGGCGCTAAGCAACTCAGTGAGACCCTGTCTCTACATAAAACACAAAATAGGGCTGGGGATGTGGCTCAGTGGTCTTGTGCCCCTGAATTCAATCTCCAGTACCAAAAAAAAAGAAAGAAAGAAAGAAAGAGAGAGAGAGAGAGGAGAGAGAGAGAGAGAAAGAGAGAGAGAGAGAGAGAGAGAGAGAGAGAGAGAAAGAAAGAAAGAGGGACTAGGTTCCAGACTACCATGCTACCATGGCCCAAGCCCAGGTACTCACTGTCTTCCATCTGCCCAGACAGATTGACCCTCTGTCATTCTCCATCCCACTTACTCCTCCTCCTGCTTCACAGGTAGGTAGTATTACCAATCTCTGATACTTTAGAAGACAGAGGGTAAGACCTGTGTATGTCTGTGTTGTGTGTGTGTGGTACTGGGAATGGAATCCTGTTTTGCTCTCTCACTGAGCTACAACCCCATACTTTTCATTTTCTCTTAGACAGGCTCTCAATAATTTGCCCTGACTGGACTCAAACTTGCCATGCTCCTGCTTCAGCCTCCTCAGCAACTGGAATAACAGGTAAGTGCCACTGTGCTTGACTGCTGAGACTCTTAACTCTTGCCCTATGGCTTCTGGTTCGTTTTCCCTGTAGGAAGCAGTGGCAGGAAGCTGAGATTACAGCAAGTGTGGTCAGGATGCTCCCTCCCTTCCAGACTACAATGAATTGCCTGAGTTCCTTTATCCAGGCCACAACTTACTTTCAACGTCGATACTCTTCAAAAAGATACCCTCTCAAATTCTAATAATCCCTCCCCTCTCCTTAATGTCTAGGAGTTTAGTGACTCTCAGGTATCACAAGTGCTCTTATACTACAGTCTTTTTTTTTTTTTTTGGTTGGGGGGATACTGGGGATTGAACTCAGGGACACTCGACCACTGAGCCACATTCCTGGCCCAATTTTGTATTTTATTTAGAGACAGAGTCTCACTGAGTTGCTTAGCGCGTCGCTTTTTCTGAGGCTGGCTTTGAACTCACGATCCTCCTACCTCAGCTTCCCGAGTACAACTATCTTTTGATGGTTTCTTTACCATCAGAAAAATAGAAGAGCTACTCATAACTTTATCAATTGCAGCCTTTTAGAGTCTTCTCTATTTTTTTTTTTTTTTTGGTACTGGAGATTGCTAAACCCAAAAGTACCTATTTTAAATGAAGCACCTATTTCCTGAGCGGAGGTAACTGCACACTCACTAGCTACTTGTTCAACTGTAAAGAAGTCACCCTCACAAATACATAGAGGCGATCAAAACAAAACTGATGGACTATACCCACTCTATATGCTATTTCCTTTTATAGGAACACCAAATCTCAGGCCGTGCAGGGGCATAAAAAAATCAACAGGGCTGGGCGCAGTGGCACACACCTGAAATTCCAGAGGCTCAGGAGGATGAAACAGGAGGATTGCGAGTTCAGAGCCTGCCTCAGCAAAAGCAAGTTGCTAAGCAACTCAGACCCTGTCTCTAAATAAAATACAAAATAGGGCTGGGGATATGGCTTAGCAGTCGAGTTCCTCTGAGTTCACTTCCCGGTAACCCCTGCCCACCACCAAAAATCAGCTTGGCACAACAAACCACCATCATCCCTGAAGGGAGCACTCAGTTCCAGAAAGAACTTCTCCAATGCCAACTGTTAAAGGATATTTTGTGGGAGGCCAAGCATTTGAACTGGGCACCTGCAGTGGGCTCAACAGACCAACCCTTTTCAGGGTTCAATCACACTAAGTCTTGGCTGGTTGCAGAAGTCCCTGGAGAGAGTTGACTGATTCACCTGTAAACAAGTCAGGGGTTAAACTGCAACCATTTGACTGATTGACTAGGCTATTGCCAATTAGGTTGGTGTCTGTTTCACTTCAGTTTTTCAATAAGTGCTCTCAGGTCATGTTGTTTGATGGAGTTTTCACAATCTGCTCTGGTTCTGGGAGATGTACAGGTGATATTTCCTTACCTCAAATAAACTCTACCTAATTTAACCTCAGCAAGAAATTTCCTTCTTATCACAAGGAACTTGGTCCTCCAAAGAAATTCCTCACACTCTGGAAATATCCTTTCAAAGCCATCCAACATTACAGTGTTTTCCCTTACTGAAAACCAGACACTCTGTATTTCATAGGATAACTTCACTGGCATTCTGCTCATCCTGTACCAGTAGGATCTGATGTGGCAAATCTCCCAATTACTTTTGTTTTTCTTGTCTTCCTTTCTATGTTTTAAAATTGTTTAGTTATGGATGAACACAATACCTTTATAATTATTTATTCTTAGGTGCTGCTGAGGATCGAACCCAGTGCCTCACACGTGTGAGATGAGAACGCTACCACTGAGCCACAACCCCAGCCCTCTATTTTTTCCCTTTTAGCTATTGTTGAGTGTTGGGGGAATGTAGCTCAATGGTAGAGTGCTTGCCTAGGATGTAGGAGGTCCTGGGTTCAATCCGAGGCAGTGCAGGAAAAAACTTATTTGAAACTTCACCTAAGCTGTTCAAACCCAAGGCCAATCTTCTGACTTTATATTCTTGGCAGTTGACCTTGTTTTATACTTATGCAGGTATATCACTTCCTGCCACCAAATCTGCAACACCAGCTGGGCGCAGTGGCCGAAGCCTGTAATCCCAGCAATTAGGGAGGCTGAGAAAGGATAATTGCAAGTTCAAAGCAGCCACAGCAATAGCAAGGCGCTAAGCAACTCAGTGACACCCTGTCTCTACAAAAAACACAAAATAGGGCTGGGGATGTGGCTCAGCGGTTGAGTGTCCCTGAGTTCAATCTCCAGTACCAAAAACAAACAAACAAACAAATCTACAAACCGCCCTTTGCTTTATAATAAAGCTGTGCCTCCTCCAAACAACGCTTCTTTGTTTCTACTGATTTCCTATCCTCAAACAGTCCTCAGCGGAACTCCCTAGCGCCTAGTGGGTGCACAAAGGGCGGGTAAAACTGCTGGCACCTTAGCAGTGATCAAGGCAGTGGCACCACTCCATAAACTTAGAGAAAAATGAAGGAAAAATAAGTTTCATTGAAGAATGTCCTTGAGGAAGTGATTTAAAAACTAACTTTATTACATTTCTATTTTTTAAAGTTTTTTTTAGTTGTAGGAGGACACAATATCTTTATTTCATTTATGTATTTTTATGTGGTGCTGAGGATCGAACCCAGTGCCTCACACATGTGAGGCAAGCGCTCTACCACTGAGCTACAAACCCGGCCCCTACATTTCTTTTTTTTTTTTTTTTTTTTTTAAAGATTTTTTTTTTTTTTTTAATTTGTAGATGGACACAATGTCTTTATTTTATTGGTTTGTATGTGGTGCTGAGGATCGAACCCAGGGCCTCACGCATGCGAGGCAAGCGCTCTACCGCTGAGCTACAATCCCAGCCCCGGCCCCTACATTTCTTAAGCAGTGTGACAAACCATATATACAAGAAGCCCATGTGCTCATACTAAATACAGTTCCCTTGGGAAAAGACACTTAAGTGAATTGCAAGCTCAAGTGCCACCTTTTTTAGAATACCATTGTTTGTGTGTGTGTGTGTGTGTGTGTGTGAATTTTGAGCAGAGGCCTGGCTATGTTGCTCAGGCTGACCTCAAACTCCTGGGCTGAGCGATCCTTCTGCCTCAGCCTCCAGAGTAGACTGGACTGTAGGCACCCTCTTAGGATACGATGTTTGAGGGGGGAAAAAACTGACAAACGTTTGCTACTCAGACTTAAATAGTTATTATTTATGTTAGCATGTGTTCCTTTTACGCAAATGTATAAAGATTTTTAAAACTTGTCTTGTTTTAATTTCTAATATGACAAACATCAGTAGCTATTACCCACACTGAAGTTCTTTGGGCTCCCCACAATTTTTAGTATTGTATCGAAGATCAGAAAGCTGTGAAACCGCCCTCCAGTCTGTAGGACCCTTTTAGTATTTTTGTTCTCTTACACACTGCCTAGCTCTGTTCTGCCAAGTCAAGCCATGCGTATCTTCTGAAACAAAAAGTCTTAAACGCGGCTGCCACCCTGGTTCTTATGCAGCTTAACGCTGGGAGCCGAATGTGTTTTAGCGCTCGCATCTACCCTCCCCACTACACATCTCGCTCATCTGGGTCACTCCTGCCTTCGGGGCCGGAGAACACCGAGGAATAGCCCATGTGTTTGTGTCCTCCTCCTGGCTCCTCTCCCAGCTCAGCCCCACACCCGAGGCACTGGTAGGTATGTCCCTCTGCCTGGCCGCCTGGCTGCGTAGCGGGGTTTGTAAGCCCTCCCGCCTGGTCTGCAGCGCCCTCCGACAGGTCGCAGGACCCTACCATGTTAAGCTCCGCGATGCCTCCTTAGAACACCGCCAACTTCAACTGTTGAAATGCGTGCAACGACCCTGGCGGCTCGTGCTGGGGTGTATTACCTCCCCCAATGCCCAGTTGGTCATTGGCCCAGAGCTCCTCGGGGCGGGCCGAGGCCCCACATTCCATTTTGATTGGTCATTACTCGACTCGGAGTGATGGAGCTTTCTGGTTGGATAGGGTTTTGGCGGGAAGGCTGTAGAGTCGCTGGTGGCCGAGTTGCTGGTGGCTGCAGAGCGCGGGGGGGCGGGGGGGGCTTCAAGAGCGTCCTCAGATCCTTAGGTTGGAGCACCTTTGGCACGGCTTGTTGGGAGCAGGACATTACCATGCAAGTTAAGGCCCTCGCTTGTGAATCCTAAATGGGGATAACGTTGCGTCTCTGACACTCATCCAGGAGCCCCAGGTGTGCTTGCCTCCCCATTTTATTCGGTTTTCCCAAACATGATGGAACATATTCATTTCCATTTACACCACCCTCCTTCTTCAAGTGTCCAAATGAGACATGGTTATAATTTAATTGTAATCTATCATGGTTTGTTAAAACTTTTTTTGTAGTTGTAGATGGACAGAATGTCTCTATTTTATTTCTTCATTTTTATGTGGTGCTAAGGATCGAATCCACTGCCTCATGCATGCTAGGCAAGTGCTCTACCACTGAGCTACAGCCCCATCCCCTATCATGTTCTGTTTTAAAGTTATAACTATTTTTCTGATTATAAGATTAACACATTCAGAATAGAAATTGTAGAAACAGGGGGCTGGGGTTATGGCTCAGCGGTTGAGCGCTTGCCTCACATACGTGAGGCACTGGGTTCGATCCTCAGCACCACATAAAAATAAATAAATAAAGATATTGTGTTCATCTACAACTAAACAAAATATTTAAAAAAAAAAAAAGAAAGAAATTGTAGAAACAGCAGGAAAACAGAAAATAAAAATCATCCATCAACCCACAGTGTAGAGATAAGCTTAGTATTTCAGTGGAGCTGTTTTTGTCATTTTACCAACTTTCTTGAATTTAATTCACATACTGTACAATTTGCTCATTTAAAGTGTAGAACTCAATAATTTTCTTTCCTTCTTCCTTTCTTTCTTCCTTCTTTCCTCCTTCCTTCCTTCCTTCCTTCCTTCCTTCCTTCCTCCTTCCTCCCTCCCTCCCTCCCTCCCTCCCTCCCTTCTTTCCTTCCTTCCTTCCTCTTTCTTGACATGGGGGTTTCACTATGTTGCCCAGGCTAATCTCAAACTCTTTGAGTCAAGCCATCCTGCTGGGAGTAAAGACACTACCACACTGGGCTTGGTTTTTGGTATATTAGTCAAGTGTGCAACCTAAACCCGACCAGTTTCAGAACATTTTTATCATCCCCAACGACACCTATATCCTGTATCTGCCAACCCCTCTCATCCCACAAAGTAACCCATATCCCATATCTGTCAACCCCTAATTCCTCCAAAATGCACTGTCTCTATAGATTTACCTGTCCTTGATATTGTATATAAATAGAATCACATGATATATGGTCCTGTGAATGACTTTTTCACTTAGGATAATGATTTCAACTTTCATCCCTATAGCATACTTTGCCTTTACAATTAAAATATCATAAAATTCTCTCAAAATACTGTATACAATTTAATTGCTTTTAGTATGTTCACAGAATTGTATACTCATAACCAAAATCAATTGAGGAACATTTTGCTCACTACAAATTTTATTCTTTTTGATTACAGAATAATATTCCATTGGTTGAATATGCTACATTGTATTTATTCATTGGTGACCTAGCACCCAGCTAGAACATTAGTGTACAAGTTTTTGCACGAATCACATGTTTTTCTTTCTTTTGAGTATATGCCTGAGGACTAAAATTACTGGTTCACATGGCAATTCTATGATTAACCATTTGAGGAACTACCAAAAACCACATGAGTTTTTTAATCCTGATTTTCATGCTTAATATTAATCATGTAACCGAGTGTGGTGGTACACACTTGTAATTCCAGCAACTCAGAAAGCTGGGGCAGAGAATTCCAGTTCCAGGCCAGCCTCATCAAGTTAGCAAGGCCCTAACAACTTAGCAAGACCCTATGTAAAACTAAAAAAAGGTAAACTTTTTAAAAAGGACTGAGAGGGGCTGGGATTATGGCGCAGTGGTAGCGTGCTCGCCTAACGCGCATAAGGCACTGGGTTCGATCCTCAGCACCACATAAAAATAAAATAAAGCTATTCTGTCACAACTAAAAAATAAATATTTTCAAAAATAAATAAATAAATAAATAAATAAATAAAAAGGACTGAGAATAAACCTCAGTGGTAAAAGACCTCTGGTTTTAATATCCCGAAGGAAAAAAATAGATCAATCATGTGTATTTGTGTATTTTCATGAATTCTTCAATTTTCTTTGAGCATGAGGCTTTTAACGTTTGCAGAGTTCCAAATCTTAGTTAGTGGGCATTTAAGTTACTTCCAGTTTTCATTATTATTATAAACAGCATTTCAGCAAACATCTTCAGGCAACATTTTTTTTGTGCATCTCTGATTAGTTATGTAGCGCAGATTACATAAACATTTGGATTGAAAGGGGCAGAGAAGTTGATGACTCTTAGTGCATAATAGCAACTTTCCTTCCCAAGAGGCTGCAAGTATAGTTTGGGAATATGATGTGTACACCTTATATTTTTGTCTTCCAAGGTCACCAAAACAGGAACATATGGAACATGAATAAGGACATCTTTCACCCTGTGTCCACATCAATGTGTTACATGAATGAGTAATGGCAGATGAAGGCCTAGATTAAAGCAGGGTCTGTGGTGCAGAGAGGAAGGCACCAGTGTCATGAGTTGTGTTGCATCCACCCTGTACCTCTCCCCAAGAAGTGCAGCCCAGACAACTCTGCAGAAGCAGCAAAGTTTATTGAGGAAATAGCTACACAGACCAGTTGCTTGGGGTCAGCTCTCCTTTCCTTCATAGAGTGACCCTGAAATGAGGGTTTCAGAAGTTATTATAGGGTGGGCGAGTTACATGACTTGGGAAAGCAGGATTCGGCAAATATTCAACCTATAGTTATTTACAGTTCAACCGTGATGGCGCCACCTATGTCCCCCTTTCAGTTCCTGGAACTTTAGGTTACTGGCCAGGGGTTCTGGCAGCTTGTGGTTTGGCCCCATCCGTGGGAAGTAACCATAGCATTAAATCATAGAAGCACCAAAAGCAGGTTAGCACATACATGCAGGCCTGAGCCAGAGTAACTCCATTTTGAGTTAGGATTTTACAGTTGAATAGACCACAGTGTGGAAACTGAAGTGGCTTAATGGAGATGAGGAAGCCACACTCCAAAGTCATTTAGGAGCAGATGCTGGTAGGGATGGCCTGAAGACTGGCAGCAACTCTTTCTCATAGTCCACTCTAGGAGCACCAGTCTTTATGCAAAGCCCTGGAAGAATCACCTTCACTGAGCTGGCAAGGTCATCAAACTCTCTGTTCACCTGCATATCCTAAGGAGAAACCCACAAGACAGTTCATTCTTACTTTCCGAGAATTTGGTTGTGTCTACTTGCATACAAGGTCTACAAGAAGTTCCTCTGGGGGGCTGGGGTTATGGCGCAGTGGTAGCGTGCTCGCCTAGCACGCGTGAGGCACTGGGTTCGATCCTCAGCACCACATAAGAATAAAATAAAGATATTCTGTCCACCTACAACTGAAAAATAAATATTAAAAAAAAAAAAAAAAGTTCCTCTGGGCAGTTTCTCTCCCATGGATGACAATCTCACATTCCCCAAACTATTAAAATAGAAAAGGGGAGGGACTCAAGGGGGGCTTTTAAGGGTACACTCTATTTCTCAGTGTGCAGGGATAGTTACATAGGTGTATGCTGCTTGAGATCCACCTTAATCTTTGTGCACTCGTTAGCATGGGGAGAGGGCTGAAGAGAAGAGAACCAGCACACTAACTGAGGCTTTCTCTTGTGCAAGCCCTACCTACAGGGTCTATTAGTTCATCTCATCTTTTTCACTTTAAATTTTTTAAAATTTTTTTTAGTTGTACATGGACATAATGACTTTATTTTATTTATTTATTTTTATGTGGTGCTGAGGATCAAACTGTGCCTCACACATGCTAGGTGAGCACTCTGCCACTGAGCCACAACCTCAACCCAACTATCATTTTTTTTGAGATAGAGTCCTACTGTGTTGCCAAGCTGGCCTTGAACTCCTGGGCTCAAGAGATCTTCCTGCCTCAACTTCCTGAGTGACTGGCACTACAGATGCACACCGCTACACCTGGCTCTCATCCCATGTACACAATGCCCCTAAGAGGCAGGTATTAGCCCCATTTCACATAAAGAAAAGGCTGAGCTCTGGAAGGCAGTTTACTTCAACTACAAGAAGTCATAAGCATCTCCTTCAAAGCTGAGGATAAGATTTGGGTTAGTCAGATTAGACTAATGATAACAGTTAAAGATTAGAGAATAGAACATTAGATCCAGGCTTGTGTGATGATTCTTTGGTTCAGAACCTTGTCCAAGATCCCACATTGGTGGACCCAGGATTTGGTCCTAGGCATGAACTGATTCCAAAACCTGTGCTATTTCTCTTATATCAGAGGCCTCTGCTAATGACCATATATTGTATTGAATAAATGTGTAGTTTGGCAGGAGAATGTATATATTATCCTCCCCCCCTTATTTATTTTATTTTATTTATTCTTTCTTTCTTTTTTTTTTTTTTTTTTTGGTACCAGGGATTGAACTCAGGGGAACTCGACCACTGAGCCACATCCCCAGCCCTATTTTGTGTTTTATTTAGAGACAGGGTCTCACTGAGTTGCCTAGCACCTTGTGTTGCTGAGGCTGGCTTTGAATTCATGATTCTCCTGTCTCAGCCTCCCAAAGTGCTGGGATTACGGGAGTGTGCCGGTACCCCTTACTTTAGAATGATTGGATACAGGGTTGAAAAGCATTTTCAGAACTGAACGAGTGTGGTTAAGTCATGCTAATTTCTGGCTTTGGAGTTGTAGGGACAATCTGGTAAGACTAGAACTGTGAAAACAGTTCTGGTATGACTTTGTATCAAGTGTGGATTGAAATAATCTAGGTTAGAAGAAGCACAGATTGGTAACTGGACTTTTAAAATTTCATATTCTGTCAGGCTGGATATGTAGGTTAGTGGTACAGTGCTTACCTAGCTTGTGTGAGGCCCTGAGTTCCATCCCCTCCATGGCATGTGTGCGTGTGAACACGCGAACACACAGTAATTTTGGAGTCTCTCCTTAATGATGAATTGACATAGAATAGAAAAGAGTGACCTTTCTTTCCCCCACCAAAAGAGCAAAATGGGGCTGGGGTTGTGGCTCAGTGGCAGAGTGCTTGCCTAAAACGTGTGAGGCACTGGGTTCTATGCTTAGTACCACTTAAAAATAAATAAACAAAACAAAGGCAAGCTGGGCGCGGTAGTGCAAGCCTGTAATCCCAGCACTTAGGGAGGCTGAGACAGGAGAATCGTGAGTTCAAAGCCAGCCTCAGCAATGGCGAGGCGCTAAGCAACTCAGTGAGACCTTGTCTCTACATAAAACACAAAATAGGGCTGGGGATGGGGCTCTGTGGTCGAGTACCCCTGAGTTCAATCCCTGGTACCCAAAATAAAATAAAATAAAATAAAACAAAGGCAAGCTGTCCACCTACAAAAAAGAAAAAAGAAGAAAAAAGGTGGCAAAATGGAATTACAAGTGGGCCCTAATTCCCTTACTGCCACACAAACGGATCTTGCAGTGGTGCAGTCCACCTGCAGGCTGGCTGAGGTGAGGGAAGGAAGAAGAGGAGTCTTGCCAAGTGCTGAATCTGAAGACCTAAACATCCATTCATATTAAGCATGGCTCCCAAATTCCACCTCTTCTCTTTCAGCCATGGAAGAACCCAGTCAGGGGCCCAAGAGCAGACCAGGCTACAGATGCCAGCCCAGAGGGGGAGCAGAGCTGCAGTGGTGTCATGACCTACATTCAGACCTGGGTTGGAACTCTCACCTGCCACTGGTGTATCTGGGATAGGGCAGCTTATTTCCATAATCCCCGTTTCTTTCCTCTAAAATAGAGATGAAAACAGGGTCGTTAGCAGGATCAGAAAATGTCTTAGGAAAAGTTCTTACTGAGAAATCTAGCAGCTCTAGTGCAGACGCTGGATTGTCTCCGACGGACTTGAGGAGATGAGAGCAGCCTTCAGTTTGCATGGGATTCCTGGACACCTAAGAAAGACACCACAGAACTAAGAGAAGCTGAGGCTGACAGCAACCTGCAAGGGAATGAGGGCACTTCTTCTCTGATAGTGTGAGTAGGAAGGCCCCACTGTCTCAACTCAACAGGTGTCTCTGTGTGATATATTGCCTTGGGTGAGGATACTGGGCTGGACAAGAGAAGAATGGAGTGGATGCTGATCGGGCCCCTATTCAGTGTTTGGCTCTGTGCTGGGTGCCAAAGATACAGACACAAAACACACTGGACTCTTAAAGGCTCAACTGTTCAGGGAAGGTGAGCAAACTAAATGTAAAATTCAGTGTGATAAGTTCAATGCAAGGGTGCATGCCAATCCCACCTGGGAGGTAGTCATGGGAGAGTAAAACCCCAGAATCAAGCTTTGGAGTTGTAGAGGATGGATCTGGGCATTTCAGCAAGAACAACAGGAGCAAAAGCAAAGGTGGGAAATAATACCCTCTGCCTGTTTGTGTGTGTGTGTGTGTGTGTGTGTGTGTGTGTGCGCGCGCGCGTGTGCATGCTGATGCACATTCTGAGGAGCCTGTGAGGACAGCAGTGAACTCAGAAGCAGGGTTTAGCAGAGCCCAGATCCCCCATGATGCGCTCTGACTGATGAGCTATAAAGCTTGGATTTATCAAAAGTGAAAGGTTTAGCAGGAAGTGACAGGGGCATGTGTTGTTTTAGGAAGATGATCAGGTAGCAGATGGGAAGGGAGGACAGAACTGGGAAAACTAACAGCTTAACAGAACCTGAGAAAGTGAGAAAAGAGAGAACCTACAGCCTGAGCACTCTGCTGGAGGTGATACTGGAAGGAAAAAGTGGAGACAGGAGAGATGGGTCAGGTACTGGCCCCCATCTTCTGACTTGGTTTCTCCCACTAAGAGGCAACCCCTAGAAGGAGGTGAAGCATTCATGATGAACTCTCAAGAGTTCATTGTGATTGGGGGACTATCAGCGCTGGAGAGGTAGATGGAAGCTTGGGAGAGAGGTCAGAGTTTCTGAGGGACAAGGACTGGGAAGGCTAATGAGAGAAGCACTGGGGAGGCTGAAGATGGGGAGCTGAGGGCCTGGCAGAGCCAGATGCCAACCCTGTCCCCAGAGCTGGAGATACTGTCCCCTAGCACATGCTGTTGGCACAGAAGTCCTCAGGGATTTTATCCACATGTGCCTGGCTCCCTCCCTTCTCCATCTTACACTCTCAGCCCTGCTCAATGGCTCTCTCCCCACCTGTAACTCTGGAGAAAGGAAATTACTTTTGGACACACAGGTCTCAGGTAGGTCTGAGCAGTGGCAAACCATTCCACCTGCACTGACCCTGGGTTCCAGCAAAGGAGAGAAAGAGCAGGGGAGATGAATGCCAAGCTAGGGGCTCTCTGGCAACTTTCCATAGAGGAGCACCCCAAAAGGGAGAGGAGGAACGTCAGTAAGGTGTTGTCAAGGAGGTGGTGCTGAGAGGGTTAGGTGGAGAGGAGTGTGAAACTCAGCATGGGCCAAGCCAGAGGTGGGAGAGTGAATGGCAAATGGAAGAAGTGGTTACGAGAGTAGTCCAGGAGACCCCGTTCCCAGAGACCTCACCAGGGCTCTGGAGCCTGTGTACACTGCTACCCATCCAGTGTGCATGGGGTGGAGGATGTGGTGGAGAGATCTGTGTGCATAGGCATGGGGCAGGTCTGTGCTGGGGCCTCCCTCTTGAGGCTAGCACTCACAACAAGAATCCTCAGTGTCTGGTTGACCTGGAGGCCTAACCCCAGGCTCTGGGCTCCTGTGGCAGAGATTCGGTTGTTGCTGAAAAAAAAAAAAAAAGACTTATGAGACATAGCTAAGATATGGGATTAGCCTTTGTGTCCATCAACAGGTGAATGGATGAAGAAAATGTGACACACACACACACACACACACACACACACACACCATGGAGTATTATTCAGCCATAAAGAAGAATGGCATCCTGTCATTTGCAGCAAATAGATGAAACTGGAGGACATTATGTTAAGTAAAAACACAAGTATCACATGTTCTCTCTCATATGTGGAAGCTAAAAAATATCGACCTGAAAATAGGCTAGTGACTACTAGAGTTTGGGAAGGGTATGGAAGGAGGAAGGTGGAAAAAGAAAGGTTGGATTGGATCAGTGTGAGTATGGGAATATCGCACAGAACACTGTTACTTTATACAATAGGCACGATAGCAACCCCAGCAAAAAAGACTCATTTATATTGTAGCCTTCCACAGCTGTGCAGGGCTGATTGCCCCAGTGTCTCTTCTGGAGCTTCTGTTGCATATCCACCAGGTTTGGCTTCTCATCCCAGCCCTCCATCCATGCCCAGGTCTTTCAGGCAAGTCAAGGTGAGTATGGTGCTGCCTAACAGGTGATTCCATTTTCAGGAAGATCACCCAGTGAACAGGCCAGAGTATCCCTCCTGTGGCAGACACCAGCTGTCACTCCCTGGCCCTTTGAGCTCAGCAGGTGTCCCCACGTGTTCTGCTCCATGGTACCTACACATCACCATGACAACAGCTGCTCTGGAAAATCACCCATCTCTCTGTTCTCATCCTCCTCCTACTAAACCCAACTTCGGGCTTCAGCTCTGGGCCACTTTTTCTCTGGAGCCAGTCCCACTTCTGACTTCTCACACGTTGGCTCTGGCTGTGCCATGAATTTCAGCATGTCCTGTGGCTGTCTCAAGCCTTGGCTTTTCCCATGGGGAGGAAAGGTATGCTAGACTGAGTGGGGTCTCTTGCCTGCAGGGTGCAGCCCCTGGGGAGGGATTCAGCCACAGGAGCTTATGACTTGACCAACATCTGCCTCTTTTTTCCCCAATGGGTTTGCTCCCTGTGTTCATTACCAGTTGAGGGCTGAGAGGCTGCCTGGCCTGGAGAGGAACCTTATGCAGAGCTGGCCCCAAGCAGCTATGTGCTGAGCAAAGTAGGCCCATGGGGTCACCTGTCAGAGCCCGGCCTTGCCCCATCCAGAATAGGCTGCACTGAAAGGGAGGGAAGTTCTCACAAGACACCATCCAGGCCTTCTGAAGGTCCATCACACTTACATTTGGGATC
>PVHX01032068.1:0-14276 GCA_004024805.1 Geosciurus inauris | reverse complement strand
CTCTAACACAGCCTTCATAGTGTCCTAGAGATTTTGATATGTTATATCAGAGTTCTCATTTACCTCTAAGAATTTTTAAAATTTCCTCCTTGATGCCTTCTGTTATCCATGTGTCATTCAATAGATATTATTTAGTCTCCAGGTGATGGAGTAGCTTCTGTTTTATTTTATCATTGATTTCTAATTTCATTCCATTATGGTCTGATAGAATGCAGGGTAGTATCTCAAATTTTTTGTATTTGGTAAGAGTTGGTTTGTGGCATAACATATGGTCTATTTGAGAGAAGGATTTGTGTGCTCCTGAGAAAAAATCTGTATTCACTTGTTGATGGATGAAGTATTCTGTATATGTCTGTTCATTCTAAATTATTGATTGTATGGTTGAGTTCTCTGGTTTCTTTGTTTAGTTTTTGTTTGAAAGATCTGTCCAGGGGTGAGAGAGGTGTGTTAAAGTCACCCAGTATTATTATGTTGTGCTCTATTTATTTCTCAAAATTGAGAAGGATTTGTTTGATATGCTCCATTGTTTGGGGCATAGATATTTATGATGGTTATGTCTTCTTACTGTGTGGTTCCCTTAAGCAGTATGAAATGTCATTCTTTATCCCTTCTGACTATTTTTGGTTTGAAGTCTACTTTATCTGATATGAAGTTGGAGAACCTCTGCTTATTTATGTGCTCCATTTGAGTGGTATGTTTTTTCCCATCCTTTCACCATCAGTCTGTTGACGTCTTTTTCTATGAGATGAGTCTCTTGAAGACAACATATTGTTGGGTCTTGTTTTTTAAATCCAATCTGCCACTCTATGTCTTCTGATGAATGAATTTAGGTCATTAACATTCAGGGTTATTATTGAAATATGGTTTGTATTCCTATTCATTTTGGTTTATTTTTGGTTTTTAACTTGATTTGGTTTCTCCTTTGATTGGCTTTTCCTTTAGTGTAGTCTTTTCCTTTGTTGATTTTCATTGTTTCATTGTTGTTTTTCATTTCCTCCTCATGAAATATTTTGCCAAGAATGTTCTCTAGTGCAGGCTTTCTCATTGCAAATTCTTTTAACTTTTGTTTATCATGGAAGGTTTTTATTCTGTCATCAAATTGGAAGCTTAATTTTGCTGGATATAAGATTCTTGGTTGGCACCCATTTTCTTTTAGAGCTTGGTGTATGTGGTTCCAGGATCTCCTGGCTTTGAGGGTCTGGGTTGAGAAATCTTCTGAAATCCGAATTGGTTTCCCCCTGTGTGTAATCTGTACCCTCTCTCTTACAGCTTTTAAAGTTCTATCCTTATTGTGTATGGTAGGCATTTTCATTATAATGTGCCTTGGTGCGGATCTGTTGTAGTATTGTACATTTGGTGTCCTGTAAGCTTCTTGTATTTGACTGTCCAATTTATTCTTCATGTTTGGGAAATTTTCTGATGTTATATCTTTAAAGAGATTGTGCATTCCTTTGGTTTGTTATCTCTGTGCCTTCTTCTGTAGGAGCACTCTCCATAACTTCAAACGCTCCCTTCCATCCATCCCCATTCTATGCTCATAGACTGTGCTCTTGCCAGAATGCACCCCTTTGTTTGTGACCTTTGGATCTGATTGGTCTAAGAGTGTATTTAAGTTTCTACACTTTCTGGAATAAACGGTGTTTTCTGCTTCTTGCTTCGGTGTCCCTGTTTCTCACTCCAGGTGTTTCTGCGTCTCGCTGGGGCAGAGCAGATTTTTACCAACACCCTGGGGCCTGGGGAGATTGGCTCCACGAATCACCACCATCCAGAGAGACTCTGTATCGTCTTCTCCCTGAAGACACCTTCCTCTTCTCTCTGGACCCCAACTCGTCAGGAAGGCCCACATGGCCCCCACCCCCTTTTTAAGTGATATTCCTCTATCCTGACAATTCTTAGGTTTGGTCTTTTGATGTTATCCCCTAATTCTTGGATGTTTTGTTAGTGGTTTCTTAGCATCTTCATTGTGTGGTCAACTTTATTTTCAAGACTATATCTTTTGTCTTCATTGTCTGAGGTTCTGTCTTCCAAGTTATCTAGTCTGTTAATGATACTTCCTATGGATTTTTTATTTGGCTTATTGTTACCTTAATTTCAAGGATTTCTGCTTGGTTTTTTTTAAATGTCTCTTTCTTGAAGTAATCTTTTGCTCCCTGTATTTGCTGTCTTATCTCTGTGTTGGAGTAATCAATGGTTGTCTGTATTGGCTCTCTAATCTCTTTGTTGGATTGATCAATTGTTGCCTGTATTTGCTCTCTTATGTTATTCTGTGTTTCACAGATCATTTTAATTATATATGTTCTGAACTCCTTCTCTGATATTTTATCTACTATGCTGTCAGTGGATTCTATTATTGTAGCATTTTGGTTTGGGGCATTTTTTTCCCTTGTTTTTTCATGTTGTTCATGTGTCTTCCTCTCTAATAGTGCCGATCAGTTTCTACCAGTATTTTATCGGTATAACAGTTTCTACCCTATAATCTTGTAGTGTTCCTGCCAGTTACCAATACCTCACCTCTGGTATAGCCAGGCCTACAGGGACCTTGGGGATGATCTTCCTGGTCCTGGCTTTGACTCTAGATAGAAGTAGACAGGGACAGCCTCCTGTTGGTAGATGGGGGGCTGCAGCATGATACTCGGTTAGTCTCCCCCTCTGCGTGTGCATGGTCAGTCTACAGTCTTTATCCTATAGGCTTATAGATTCCCTACAGGGTTCCAATACCTCTCCTTTAAGGGGGAAACCAATATTAACAGATCTCAATATAAACAATATATAATTTTAGACCAAGTAGTTCCTAATAGGACATTTATGGCTTTGTCACAATATACAGAAATTATGAGTTCAATTAGTATCTATTATATAAATAATAGGTTTGAAAAAGGGTCTACAGTTTCTGCTGATGGACTATAGAGAACTTGGAGTGGGGTGTAGGATGAGATATTAAGGAGGTAGGAAGTGAGGATATGGAATTATTAGATCCTAGAAAGCATGAAAGAGGAATCCAAAAGAGGTTGGCTAGTAGTAGAAAAGAGAAAGAGATTTGGGGAAGACAGGTAAGTAGGAAGAAAATAGAGTACGACAAACAAGGAGACATAAAAATTAAGAAAAAGGAAACATGTAAAGATAGAAGATATGAGACTGTTTAATACAACTGTAATATACACTTATTATCTGGGATAATCAGATATGCCAGCCCTCAGTAGCCTAATATATAAAAAATACTTGGTTTCACAAATGTTGGGCATATGAGGGTGGAAAAAGAGTTAGAGGGAAAAGAAGAAAAGGAAAGGAGGAAAAGAAAAAAAAAGGATAATAGAGTAAAAAAAGTCTCAAGGTACATAAAAGGCTTCCTTCCCTTCTCATCCAGTAGGTGGTGCTGTCTGTTGTTTACTGGTGTCTCCTCGCTCAGGTGGAAGATGAGGACCAAGGAGTCCCACAATGGAGGCGTCTGCTTTCAGAGATAGAATGTAGGGCCCAGACACCCCGTGGTGTTGGGCAACATGTTTGGAGGTGCCGCTCTGGTGTGCTGTGTGGAGGTAGCAGGTTGTCTCCAGATCCCATCCAGTGTCCCCAGGTGTAGGCCAACGGGGGAGCTCCACACCCGTAGATGGAGGGCCACACAGGACCAGCACCCAGGGGTCCCACACGGGAGCCGGGGGTCCCACATCGGAGCTACAGCTAGGGGTCCTGCACGGGTAGGTGACCTGAGGTCCTTTATGGTGTGTGGGTGCTGGGGCAGGTCCTGCAAGGTGATCAGCCAGAGTCCTGTGCAGGCATGCAGCTGGGGTCCTGAGCAAATGCTGGGGCCTGGTGACTGTGCGGGCAGGCAACTGGAACTCCTGCATGGAGGCAGCTGTTGGGGTCCTCTAATAACTTACAGAGAAACAGTATTTCCACTACTTTAATCTCTGGTCCTGGAGAGACTGGGATCACAGAGTCCGTCCGGCCGCCATCTTGATGGTCTTTAACAAGCCCTTTTGTGCCCCTGGGCGGAAGGGGTCTTGTCTCTTGGTGTGTATCTTCGTGGGACCTCCAATTCTGAAGCAGCCGGTTGGTTACCGGTTACCTTGAGTCCTGCTTCTCTGAATGCTGAAGTACTGTAACACCAGAGAGGCACACTGAGGCAAGCCCCCCCCCCTTTAATGTTTATTTTTGCAGTGCTGGTATGGAACCCAGGGCCTAGTGCTACATCCCCCATTTTTATTTTTTATTTTGAAACAAGATCTCACTAATTTGCTCAGGCTGTCCTAGAACTTCTGATCCTCCTGCTTCCGCCTTTCCAAGTTGCTGCCTGCCCGACATGTTGTATTTAAAATGCAAATAGTGACATTGTGTTTACATCCTCCTCAAGCCTCACGTTTTTGTTCTCTTTGTTCTCAGTTCCTGTAGATCAGCCTCCTTTTTAATGCCACTTAGAATGCCCCTGAATACAGGCTCTGCAATTTCTTTAACCAGATCCTCATTCGTGGACACTTAGAATTCTTAGTCTTCCTGCCATTAGTAACAATGCTTCAAATATCTTTTAAAATTTTTTATTGGTTCATAATAGTTATAAGTAACATTAGGATTTATTTTGACATAATTATAAATGCATGGAGTATCATTTGCTCCAATTAAGTTCCCAATACTTACCCTTCCCCTCTCCCTCCTCCCTGTTCCCTTTCTTCTCCTCTACTGATATTTCTATTTATTTACATTTTTAAAAAATTGGTGTCTTGTGGATATACAAAAGGGTGAGATTCACTGTAGATTATTCATATGTGTACGTTGGAAAGTTTCAATGTTTTCCCCTTATCCAGTCCCTCTTCTGTCCCTGCAAATCTCCTTCATCTATTCCCCTGATCTTTATTTTGATGACATTCCTCCCCATTTCCCTCTCCCCCTAGTTTTAGGCTAGCTTTCGTATATAAGAGAAAACATTTGGTCCTTGACTTTCTGAGTCTGTCTTCTTTCACTTAGCATTCTAGTCTTCAGTTCTATCCATTTACCAGCGAATACCATAATTTCATTATTCTTTATGGCTGAGTAATATTCCATTGTGTATATGTACCACATTTTCTTTATCCATTCATCTGTTGAAGGATACCTATGTTGGTTTCATAGCTTAACTATTGTGAATTGTGCACTGTAAACATTGATGTAACTGCATTCCTATAGTATGCTGATTTTAGATCTTTGGGATATATACCAAGGAGTGGGATAGCTGGCTCATATGGTGGTTCCATTCCTAGTTTTTTGAGGAATCTCCATACTGCCTTCCAGAGTGGTTGCATTAATTTGCAATCCCACCAGCAATATGTGAATGTACTGTTTACCCCACATCCTCACCAACACTTATTATTGTTTGTATTCTTAGTAATTGCCATTTTGACGGGACATGAAATCTTAATGTAATTTTGATTTGCATTTCCCTAGTTGCTAGAGATGTTGAACATTTTTTTTCTATATATTTTGGCCATTAAAATAACATCTTAATGTTGCTGGGGCAGTGGGTTCATGCCTCTAATCTCAGTGACTTGGGAAGCTGAGGCAGGAGGATCACAAGTTTGATATCAGCCTCAGCAAATTAGGAAGACCCTGTCTCAAAAATTAAAAAAGGACTGGGGATGTAGCTCAGTGGTAGATCACCTTTGGGGTCAATCTCCAATACCAAACTAACTAATTAAATTAAAATACATATCTTAATGTTTACATCTGTGCACAAATGCATTTAACAAGTAATAAAGTGCTTACTCTGTGATGTTCTAATTTTGAATTAATTTTGGGACTGCCCAATTCCCTTCCAAAGAGAAAGTATTAAATAGTCCTCAACACACTTAAGAGGGCTATTTCCTACATCTCACCAACACAATCTTTTAGACTTTTTGGACCTTGCCAATCTGATGATTAAAAAACTTTTTTCATTGTTAATTTGCATATCTATTATGATCAAGTTTAAGCAGTTTTTTCATGTTTAAAGATCTTTCATTAAATAACACTACTTGGTAGTATTTCTACTATATTATGTGTCCTTGATCATATATATATGATTCGCTGTAGTATAACCATATATACATATGTCTATGTATGAATATACATATATATGATTAAGACCACTTAGAAAAGGGGGGCACCATTCTTTAGACATTTATTGAAAGACTACTCTATGTTGAGTGCTGATTAGGTTCTGAGAAAACGTGACATTGAGGGCCTGGGCTGCCTTCCAGGTGCTCATGGCTCATTTTTGACTTTATGTAATGTATGGAGTCCTTTCCCACCTATGTTATTTCATTTAATCTTTTGACAACTGAGTGAGATGCCAGGAGCCATCTCCTATTCACAGGTCTCTTACCTGTCCTTGCCGACAGTAGATTTCCCTGAAATAACTTAGCTGGCAGGGAGTCTTGTCCTTAAAGTGGATCCTGATGCTAACAAATGCAGGCTTTCTTGTCCTCCACCCCCAAGCATTTTAGAAAATATTCCTTTGTATTTTGGGTGTGTTTTTCAGCTATTACCAAGTATTTTATGCACCAAATCATCTTCAGAAAATACTTTTTTTTTCTTTTGAGCATAGTAGGATGTTGTGAGCATTATCAGTTACCCCTGGAATGAATATCCGCCTGTGCCTTGCCAGTGGTCTCCTAATGAGGTCATAACCACTTCAGTGCAGGCTTTGGTCTTTTCTGAATATAAGGCTGGACTCAGGCTTATATTCAGAAGCCACTAACTAGCTGTAGATGTTTCTGGCACACATTCTGTATTCTCAATGAATGTTTTAAGTTTTCTTGTACACATATACAAGTATTTGAGATATGGTGTCACTCTTGAGTTTCTAGGTTTAAAAGCAAGCACACGACAGGAACTGGTCTTCTTGGTTGAACTTCTGAAAGCCAGATCCACAAGGGTAATGAATGACCTCAGCAATTCATATTTTCCAGATCCAAGACAATTTTTAAGTTTTGATATTAGAAACCCCACCCCCATGTGTAGTAAAACTCATAAAAGGAAAGCAAGGGAATGTTGGATAAGGACCAAGAACACAGTTTCCTTGGCAGAGAGCAGGGGCGGGAGAGGTAAGAGCACCATGTGTTTAGAAGCTCATGATTGCTACAGTCCTAACTTTTGTCTAGTAGTGGACAGTGGCTAATATCACACTACCAAAAATGATGAACAACTCATGCATGGCTAGCAATGGAAACATGTTCTACACCTAATACATGCACCTGAAGTCCAAAGAAAAGGAGAAAAAAGTGAAAGAAAAAAAAAGAAATGTTTGTTAAACTTGATCCTCTTAAACCATGATACCAAGATTTCAAGTGTGACATCAAGTTTGCTAGTGGACAAGAACGGCTT
This sequence comes from Geosciurus inauris, assembly GCA_004024805.1. NCBI lineage: Eukaryota > Metazoa > Chordata > Mammalia > Rodentia > Sciuridae > Geosciurus > Geosciurus inauris. The sequence continues at coordinate 6,947 of PVHX01032068.1, read as the reverse complement.
AGTGGAGCGTCCTGGTCTCATGCCCTCTGGGCCCCATGTTCCGTTTCCCATGTCTTGTCAGCATGTGGGAAGGTGAGCAGCCTTCTTTTCCCCTCCAAAGTGTTGCCTTTATCTTCACTATCACAAAAAGGTATGCAGAAGGTTCTTCAAGAATTTAATTAAAAGAGTTTATAAAAAGACTTTAGGACTAATTGATAAAAAGCTGCAGGACATTTGCCCCGCATTCCATTGCTCTGTAGAGAAGCCTCTGCCCACGCCTGCCGCCTGAGAGCCCTGGCCTAGCACACCGGCCACGCTTCCGGTCTGCTCCTGCTTTAGCAGCATTGCAGTCTGAGTGCTGAGGTGCAGAGGATGTGCAGTGGCGTCGTCACGGAGATCGTGCCAAGGAAACACAATCGGTTGGCGCAAGAAATATTTAACGAGCAGACCCTGGCACCTAACGCAGGACCGTACAGCCATAAACAAGACAGACTGGGCTCCTGTGGCCCACGCCTACTTCTAGTGAAGAAGAAGATGACAGATAATCAAATATACAATCCCAGAGTGTGATCATTCAAAAAGGAATGATGGCTGGGGTGTGATGGCACCCACAGCATCTCTGAGGAGATGGTGGGAGCCACGAGATGAGTTGGGAGAAGGGCATCCTAGGCAGTGGAGATAGCAAGTGACATCCCTGGAGGTCGAGCAAGCATCTGGAGTTAGAATACACAAGGGGAGCCGAGTAAGGCTGGAGCAGAGCAAATGAGAGGAAGGTGAGACCAGGGCAGGCCAGGTGTCATGGGCAATGGTGAGGAGTCTGGATCTTACTCCAAGGGCAGTGGAAAAACGTGAGAAGGTGTATTAGTCTTGATTGTAACAAAATACCCGAGGCTTAGTGCTTTATAAAGAAAAGAGGCTTCCTTAGCTCATAGTTCAGCTGAGGACCTCACGGCAGGTGGCATCACAATGGCAGGAGAAGGAGAGATCACAGGAAATGACCATGCCCACAAGGATCCCATCACCTGGTAACACCACCAGCCTGGGGACCAAGCTTGTAGCATAAACCCTCAGGAGATAAACCACATCTAAAGCCCAGCAGAGGCCTAGAGAAGGAGGGTGTTCTGATGCTGCTTGTACATCCCTGAGGTTCCTCAGGCTTTTCTGTGAGAAGGGAGGGTTATGGGGCAAGTCTCAAGCTGGCCAGCAGCCCATTCAGGTACACAGGGGAGAGGCGTTGTCCTCTGGGATGCTGTTTCCAGTTGCAGCCGTAACCAATGTGGCGCTTGCAATAACCGTCTGCGTTTCCAGATCCTCTGCATTTCCAGATCCGAGAGTCAGAGGTCTCAAAGTCACAGGGTCAATCAAGCCTGTGTCTTCTCTGGAGGCTCAGGACGGCCCACCCCTGCCTGCATTCCCTACTTGGCTGCCTCCTCCAGCGGCCTAACAGTTTCAGGCTCCCTCCCTGCTAGGCTCAGCTCTTCCCCTCCTTCTGCACCATCATCTCACTCTCTCTGACTCTGACCCTCGTCCCTCCTCTCTGGGGGTTCCTGTGTTCGCTGGCCTACCTGGACAACCCAAGACACCCTTCCCACCTCAAGATGCCTAACCACACCTGCAGGACAACCCCTTTGCCAGGTAGAGGAGCATGTTCACAGCTCCAGAGGTTTGGATTTGACGTCTTCGGGGGCCGATCACACCAGGCCTCGGGTGGGGTGGTAGAAGGACAGAGGCAGATGGACTGGAGCTATGTCCTGGAGAAGCTCCAGATGATCGGAGAGGTGGGAGCTCGGGCAGCTGTAGCTTTGGTTTGGACGACTGGGTGATGAGAAACGCATTTCCCCTCCTGTGTTGTATGTATCTCACTTTCTCATGTTGCTGATAAAACCACGACACACGAGAAGCATTGCCCACGACGTACCCAGCCTGTCCTCTCTGGAGGGTCACAAAACCTCCTTGGGCCGTGAGAACCCTCCTCCTCCCCAGGGCCAACCAGACCAGCAGTGGGGACGCCACTCCATGCACCGAAGCCCAAAGCCAGCTCAGGGCCACTGACAGCAACCGTCAGGCATGATATATGTTCCTAAAATTAGGAATCCTATACAGTGCTCCACAGAAACGTGCATGAACCCTGGGTGTACCAAACACCCTGTCACCACCTCCATTCCAGACCAAGCCACAGCATGTGGGGGAGCCCAGGAGCCTCCCTCCTGCCCCTCCTCCCACCCCTGCCCGGGGAGGGGCACCACCAGCCGTGACATGTGGAGAAAGCTGCTGTGCAGGGAAACTGGCTCATCCTTGTAAATTTGACTTCATTTTCTAAGATGAAGCCCCAGTTCCCCCCTCACTATGTTTCTGAAATTTGGGTCCCACTCCAAGTGCATTTGTTCCAGTGGCCTTTTCTGGTGCTTCCCTAGCTGTCCACTGGCCAGACATTGAGAGCCACATCTGGCCTTCTGTGGTTGTCCCATGGGAGGGCAGGTGAACTGGCCGGAAGTAAAGCCAGGTGAAGGTCTGGGCCCAGTGTGCCGGGCTCAGAAATCCAGCAAGGCCCTCACTCCACCTGGCCAGCCTCACCTTAGGACATCTGAGAACTGCTGCCCCGTCCAGCTGCCAAGGCATGTGGAGGGCTGCAGGAGAGGCCCAGAGACCATACAGCCACCCTCGCTTTTCTGTACGCACAAGGAGTTTGGGAGACTGTTGCCTTAGCATTGGGGAGGCAGGGTGGCTGATGACTAGAGCCACTTGCCCACCCCCACTGGGGGCTGAGGTTATTCGTCCCTCCAGCTCCTCAGCTGGGGACAGTGAAGGCCTCGACCCAGCTCCTCCAGTGTGCTCTGCTCCTTCAAGTGTTTTTGAGCACTTTGTCTGCTGGCACTGGGGATACAGCAGTGACTGGGGTAAGATGTGCCCTGTAGTCCCCAGAGCTCCCATTGTTTCGGGACAGAAGCCTTAAAACCAGAGGGATGATGGGTGTGGTGGCAAACACCTGTAATCTCAGCAATTTGGGAGGCTGAGGCAGGAGGATCACGAGTTCAAAGCCAGCTTCAGCAATTTAGCGAGGCCCTCAGCAACTCAGTGAGACCCTGTCTCTAAATAAAATATAAAAAAAGGGTGGGGGATGTGGCTCAGTGATTAAGTGCCTCTGGGTTCCATCTCCAGTATCAAAATAAATAAATAAAAAAGAAGAAGAGGGGCAGTCGAGAGGGTTTTATGACCGCACACAGCCTGGGGACTTGTCTTCATCTGGAGGAGGCTTCATGGAGAAGAGAACAGGGGTGGGAGCAGTGCACATGGATCAGCCAAGCCAGGGAGGTGCAGATGCCGGGGGTCTTAGGGGACCACTTCTTAACGTCCTTTTATTCTTTTTCTGAGGTTTGAAACCAAGCAAGAGACTCTTGAGTTAGGTTGACCAAGATGATAATTCCACCCTGGAATTACTTGGGGTTGTGCTCAGGTCTGGCCAGTCTTGTCAAAGAGCTGTCCCCTGCTTCCCCACGTGCTCACTGTCCCAGGCTGCAGGCCCATCAGAGGGGCAAAGCTGCCCAACAGCTCACCAGAACACCACCCCTTCCACAGGACCAGGGTGGGAAGAGGAGCGAGGGAGGGTCTGAGCACACGGCAGGCTGCCGAGATCAGTTGTCAGTCGTGCTGCGTGGAGGGGCAGGAGCCAGCAAGAGGGGCAGAGAAGCCAGCAGGTTACTCCAGGGTGGCCTTCTCCACCTTGGCTGGGGGATCTGACAAAGCTGTGCCAGGTGCTTCCAGCCCAGTGAGTCAGAACCTCAGATCAGGCATGGGTATATTTTTAAATCTCTCTCCTCTCAAGCTTGTCTTCAACCAGTCCTGCCTTTTATTTTATTTATTTATTTATTTTTTGTACTGGGAATTGAACCCAGGTTACCTCCCCAGCCTTTTAAAAACTTTGAAAAAATTTTGAGACACGGTCTTGCTAAATTGCTGTGGGTGTCCTCAAATTGCTGAGGCTGGTCTGAAACTTGGGGTCCTCTTGCTCGGTTCCCTGAGTCTCTGGGCTGTCCCTGCCTTCTTGAACCCTGTATCTGCCAAGGCTTTTTGTTGAGTCTTCTGGAATGACTTTCTCAGCAGCGGGCTGGGAGGAGCATGCTCAGTAAGTCAAGGTGAAGGCTACTCAGGGTTCATGGAAAATTAATTCTCCAGGGCTGGGGATATACCTCAGTTGGTAGAGTGCTTGCCTGGCATGCACAAGGCCCTGGGTTCAATCCCCAGCACCAAAAAATAAAAATAAAAAATTCTCCAGAGCGTCTATCATCTCACTGTATGTCCAGCTCTGTTTTCCAGCGTGGCTTATCAGAACTTTGTGAGATTAAATATACTCCTCTAATAGAATTCATTTGAATATAAATTAAATATCAATTCTTTATGACAGTCTTTGGGATAAATTAATGTCCCAAGATTCCTTGTAACCAAAAGTGCAAGAAAACTTAAGTTCAAAGGAATTAAAGGGGACCCAAGATAGTGGCCTAGACGGACAGAGTGTTCCTAGTCTCTCCAGGACCGGGGACTAAGGCAGTGGGAATACTGTTTCTCTGCCAGTTATTAGAGGACCCCCAACAGCTGCCTCCACACAGGAATTCCAGTCACATGTCTGGGTGGGTCGCCAGGCCCGTGTTTGCGCAGGACCCGCTCCCGAGCACGACACCCAGCTCCAGCACCCACACACCGTGCAGGACCTCGGGTCGCTCACCCACATAGGACCCCCACCCATCGATCCCATGGGGGACCCCTTCTCCTGAGCAGGACCTCTGGCTGCTGCTTCTGTGTGGCCCTCCATGGAACTCCCCGCTCGCCTACACCTGGGGACGCTGAATGGGACCTGAGACCTTCAACCTCTGCACAGCAGCCACAGAGTGGCATCTCTGAACACGTCACCCAAAGCCATGGCCCAGCCCTACACCCTATCTCTGAAAGCAGATGCCCCCATTGTGGGACTCCTCCATCGCCATCTTGGATGTGAGGGGGGGTGGGGAGGCGTCGACATGCCCACCAGTAAACCACAGACAGCGCCACCTACTGGAGGAGAAGGGAAGCAAGCCTTTTTATTTACCTTGAGACTTTTTACCCCTCTATTATCTTTTATTTTCTTTTCTTCCTTTCTTTTTCTTCTTTTTGCTCTCTCACTCTTTTTCCACCCTCACATTCCCAACATATGTGAAATCTAGTGTTTTTTATGCATCAAACTACTGAGGACTGGGATACCTGATTAGTACATTATAGTTGTATTATATAGTCTCATATCTTCTATCTTTACATGTTTATTTTTCTTTTTTTCTTTTAAAGATTGGTTTTTATTTGTAGATGAACACAATGTCTTTATTTTATTGCTTTGTATGTGGTGCTGAGGATCGAACCCAGGACCTCACGCATGCGAGGCAAGCGCTCTACCACTGAGCTACAATCCCAGCCCCACATGTTTATTTTTCTTAATTTTTATGTTTCTTTGTTTTTTGTACTCCAATTTTTTTGTACTCACTTGTTTTCCCCAAATCTCTTTCTCTGTTTTCTACTACTAGCCAACTTCTTTTGGATTCCTCTTTCAAGGTTTCTAGGATCTAATAACTCTATATCCTCACTTCCCACCTCCCTAACATCTCATCCTACACCCCAACCCCGGTTCTCTTTAGTCCATCAGCAGAAACTGTAGACCCTTTTGCAAACCTATTATTTATATAGTAGATACTAATTGAACTCATAATTTCTGTATATTGTGACAAAGCCGTAAATGTCCTATCAGGAGCTACTTGGTCTAAAATTATATACTGTTTATATTGAGATCTGTTAATATTGGTTTCCCCCTTAAAGGAGAGGTATTGGAACCCTATAGGGAATCTATAAGCCTACAGTATAAAGACTGCACATGCACGGAGGAGGAGCCAGTGGGCAGCTGTCCCTGTCTACTTCTGTCTGGAGTTTACAGCCAGGACCAGGAAGATCATCCCCAAGGTCCGTGCAGGCCTGGCTATACCAGAGGTGAGGTATTGGTAACTGGCACGAACACTACAAGATTATAGGGTAGAAATTGTAACACCTCAGATCAGCACTGCTAGAGAGGAAGACACATGAACAACATGAAAAAACAAGGGAAAAAAATGCCCCAAACAAACCAAGATGCTACAATAATAGAATCCACTGACAGCACAGTAGATAAAATGTCAGAGAAGGAGTTCAGAACATATATAATTAAAATGATCTGTGAAACACAGAATAACATAAGAGAGCAAATACAGGCAACAATTGATCAATCCAACAAAGAGTTAAGAGAGCAAATACAGGGAGCAAAAGATTACTTCAAGGAAGAGATAGAGACATTAAAAACACCAAACAGAAATCCTTGAAATGAAATATAATAAACCAAATAAAAAATTCAATAGAAAGTATCACCAACAGACTAGATAACTTGGAAGACAGAACCTCAGACAATGAAGACAAAAGATATAATCTTGAAAATAAAGTTGACCATACAATGAAGATGGTAAGAAACCATGAACAGAACATCCAAGAATTATGGGATAACATCAAAAGACCAAACCTAAGAATTATCAGGATAGAGGAAGGCACAGAGGTACAAAACAAAGGAATGAACAATCTCTTCAATGAAATAATATCAGAAAAATTTTCAAACACAAAGAATGAATTGGACAGTCAAATAAATACAAGAGGCTTACAGAACACCAAATGTACAATACTACAACAGATCCATACCAAGGCACATTATAATGAAAATGCCTATCATACACAATAGGGATAGAATTTTAAAAGCTGCAAGAGAGAGGGTATGGATTACACACAGGGGGAAACCAATTCGGATTTCAGAAGATTTCTCAACCCAGACCCTCAAAGCCAGGAGATCCTGGAACCACATACACCAAGCTCTAAAAGAAAATGGGTGCCAACCAAGAATCTTATATCCAGCAAAATTAAGCTTCCAATTTGAT
>PVHX01032067.1:0-14287 GCA_004024805.1 Geosciurus inauris | reverse complement strand
AGGACATCAATTTATAGCCAGTTGGTCAGAAGCACAGGTCCACCTGGGACTTGAGACTGACATGGGAAGTTGGGGGCCGAGGTGCTGACTTGCAGGATGGAGCCCTCAGACTGGGGGATTTGATGCAAACTCTGCATAGATATTGCCAGAATCAAACTGAATGGTTGGACATCCAGCTGGGATCGTAGGATTGCTTAATGCAGGGAGTGGGGGAACCCACACATTTTGAGGATTAGAAGTGTTCTGTGTTGAATGTTGAGAACAGTAGCAGAAAATAGTTTGCTTATTGTTCCTACTATAATTATACATACATACACACACACACACAAACACACACACACACACACACACACACACACACACACACACACATATATATATATATATATATATATATATATATATATATATGTTTTTTCCATTCTTCTGTTGATAGATACTTGAGTGGATTCCAATTTAGGGTGCTGTGAATGAAGTTGCTGTAGACATTCTTGTATAAGGCTTTTTATTTATGGGTTTACATTTTAATTCCTTTTGGAGAATTTGCTTGGATTTGAGAATAGAATTACTGAGTCACAGAGTAGAAGTCTGTTTAAGGGAAACTGCCAGAGGACTTGTACCAGTTTATGTACAAGCTTGTGCAAGACACGAGAGTTCTGGTTGCTTCACACCCTTGCCAGCACTTGCTGATGCTCAAGCATCTCTTGGCTAGTGAGGATGACCTCACTGTGGTCTTGGTTGCTTCAATGACCCATTATGTTTGACGTATTTTTATATTATTATTAATGCTATATATTTTTTAGAAAGTACTTGTCCAAAAATTTAGCCCATAGAAAATATTACATTGTTTGTCTTTTTGTTATTTTATTTTTTTAGTTGCAGATGGACACAATATCTTTATTTATTTATTTTTATGTGGTGCTGAGGATCAAACCCAGTGCCTCACGCATGTGAGGTAAGCGCTCTACCACTGAGCCACAATCCCAGCCCCTTGTCTTTTTATTATTAATTTTTAGAACTTTTAAAAATGTCTTTTGATCCAAATCCTTTGTCAGGTATATATTCGAAAAATACATCCTTCCAGTCTTGCCTGCCTTTTTAATTTTTGTTTGTTTTTCCTTTTGTTGTTGTTGTCTTTGGATGAGCAGAAGTTGCTAATTTTGGTAAATAAAATTGATGAGTTTTCATATTTCAAGATGAGTGCTAGTTTTGACCAGTCTTCTGAGACTACTCTGCCTACTCCATGATGTATCCTTTATTTTTCTCTAGTAACTCTATATTTTTTTTGTGTTTAATAGAGTTCTGATCCATCTTGAATTAATTACTTACATATAAGACAAAAATTCAGTTTTTAAAAAATCTATATAAATATCCAGTTGTTTCAGTATCATTTCTTTTCTTTCTTTTCTTTTTTCTTTCTGGTACTAGAGAATGGCCCTGGAAGTTTAATTTACCACTGAGTTATACACCCAGCCCTTTTTATTTTCCTCTTTTTTTTTTTTTTGGTACTGGGGATTGAACTCAGGGGCACTCAACCACTGAGCCACATCCCCAGCCCTATTTTGTGTTTTATGCAGAGACAAGGTCTCACTGAGTTGCTTAGCACCTCATTGTTGCTGAGGCTGACTTTGAACTCGTGATTCTCCTGTCTCAGCCTCCCAAAGTGCTGGGATTACAGGCGTGCACCACCGTGCCCAGCTTTTTGTTTTCCACTTTGAGACAGTCTTCCTGTGTTCCTGAGGCTGGCCTTGAATTTGGGGTTACAGCTGGGATTATAGGCCTATACCACTGCATCCTGCCTAGCCTTATTTGTTGAAAGGACTTTCTTTTCTCCCTTAAACTGCTTTTATGCTCTTTTCAAAAATCACTTCACTGTATGTATGAGGGTCTTTCCAACTGTATGTATTTTGGACTTTCCAATCTGTTGAGTAATTTATTTATCCTTGCTCTAATATAATTGTCTCTTGATTACTGCCCTACAGTAAGACTTGAAATCAGTTATTATACTTATACCTTTTGTTTTTCATTTTTAAGACTAGATTCTACTAGGTCCTTTTCATTTCCATATAAGTAAGAGCATCAGCTTGTTAATTCCTATAAATATCCTCCTTGGATTTTGATTAGCATTTGCTATAGTTTGGATCTAGAGTGTCCCCCAAAGGCCCATGTGGTGAAGGCTTGGTCACCAGCTGATGGCTCTGTTGGAACATGGTGCCATTTTAGGAGGTGGGGCCTAATGACAGGAAGTAGGTCACTGGGCCTGACCTTGAAGGGGACATTGGGACTCTGGCTCCTTCCTCTCTGTTTGCCTCCTGGGCACCATGAGGTGAACAGCTCCTCTACCACGTCCCCTTGCCCTGAGGTGCTGCCTCAGCACAGGCCAAAAGCAGTAAGGACAAATGATTATGGACTAAACTTCTGAAACTATGAGCTGAAGTAAGTCTTTTCCTCCTTAAAACATTACCTAAGTTTTTTATCCACGCCCCCACCCCCAGATATCGGAGGCAGTGATGGAAAACTGACTAATGCAGTATCGATCGAATCTATAGGTGCATGTCAAGAGAAGTGGCACCTTAACCTTGAATCTTCCAATTCATGAATTGATGTCCTTTCTAATTTTTCTTATCAATGTTTTGTAATTTTTTCAATGTATGGGTCTGAATATCTTCACTTATTTCTAAGTACTTTATGTTATTGTAAAATAGCATAGGTTTTTGTACATCTTATGCCCCAACTTTTGCTGACATAATAAGCACACAATTAAAATTTGCAGATTTACTTGGTGTCCCAAGACTTCGGCAAATACACTTTTGTGTTATCGTAGCATCTTTGAAAATTCCTTAGGATTTTTCACATAAATAATCATGTCATTTGCAAACATAAGCAATTTTGTTTCTTCCTTTCCTGTCTATGTTTTTTACTCATTTTTTTTTCTTGTCTTATAGCAATGCTCAAGGACCTCCAGCACAACCGTGAATAGAAGTGGTGAGAGGGAAACTTATTGCCTTCTTCCCAGTCTTAGGGAAAACCTTTCCATATGCTGCTAGAACTATGAGCTGTAGGTTTTCCATAGATGTTCTCTACTGGATTTATAATTTATCCTGTTTGCCCATTATTAAGTATAGCTTCTCCAACAGGCCTCAAGGTCTGTTTTCAGTTGAAGGAGTCTGAAATACCAATAACATCAAAAGCATTATTTTACAAAGAGTATATATGATGCTCTCTATGTACTAACTCATTTAATACTGAAATAAGTTGGGAGAGGCTATTATCCATGTTGTGCAGTGGAAGGAATGGAGGTACAGGTTGGGGGAGAACTTTCCCAAGGTCTGATGTCTAGGAAGTGGGAGAGCCACCGAGGCTGGCTCCTCAGATCACAGATTGGGCTGCCTCTGACCCTCAGGCATGGGGTTGCTACCTCTGGAAGCCCGTTCTGTCTTCACTTTCCCATGTGAAAGCAGCAGATGGGCAGGTGACTCCTTTTTCAGCAGAACAATACCTTCTGGGATTGGGGAAGAGACAATGCCTCTGTGGTTAGCAAGACCCCCTTTCTACAGCATGGTTATATTTCCTTTCTGCATTGCTGAAGTAGATGTTGACCAAAAATACATAATCCTAGTTGTGATTGCTCTTTCATTTTCTCAGAATATTTAAGAAAACATATGAAGAAAAATATTGATGTCTATCCCACAAAACAAGCTTAAATCTCACTTTTATTTAGTGGCTACCTCTAAAGCTTTCCGTAAAATATATATTTTGCTTAATGTAAGAGAGAAGAAAATGACTGTCTTCATGACCCAAAGCTTATCTTTGAGATTTTTTTTAATCTAAAGAAGCATATTTCTTCCTTGTCATCTCAAAAGTGTACATTTTTTCCTCTTCTCCAATACTAGACTAAATATTTTGGACATGCAAAATATTAGCATGCATATTCTTATACATATATATGAATTTCCACATAAACACAATCCATATGCATGTTTTGGATAAGTGTGAAATAGTGATGGCTACCATTGACTTTGTGTCCACTCTACATAAGCAACCAGGGGCTTTCCATTCACTGTATTTTGGGGGGGGGGGTACCAAGGATTGAACTCAGGGGCATTCGATCACTGAGCCACATTCCTAGCCCTAATTGGTATTTATTTAGAGACAGGGTCTCACTGAGTTCCTTAGCACCTCACTGTTGCTGAGACTGGCTTTAAATTCGTGATCCTCCTGCCTCAGCCTCTCGAGCCTCTGGGATTACAGGCGTGTGCCACTGCACCAGGCTTATTATCTCTAATTCTTAGACATTGGATAGGACACAGGAAGCAGTTTTATTTGACTGGTTATTATCTCTAATTCTTGTAACAACTGGCAAAGTTGCTATTATCACTCTCATGATCCCATGAGAACATGGACGTAGGGAAAATGAATCATTCCACTAAAGGGATGCAGGCAGTGAGGGGCCAGGCTTAGATTGTTTCTGGAATTCCAATTGAAACCCATTAGCAATTCGGGTTTGTCGTTCTGTAACCACCCTGATGCTGTGTTGATATGCCCACAAAAATCAATGTGTGTAGAGGGCTTCCGTTGGAAGGGCAACCATCAGGGTTGAGACCATGCGTGATGACCCTTCTAGCACATATGGTATTTTGGCGACATAAAGTTTTCAGTCAATCTGAGTCGACCGCTTGCTCAAACTTGTTTACTTGAGGGGCTGCTCTTTCTGAAGGCTTTTATGAAAATGTCCTCGTATGGTTCCAGTCACAGTCCCGGGAGTGACAGACAACACGAAAGGAGAACCAGCCCACCTAGCAGGTGCTTGCAGTGTTGAGGCCATCAGCCACCTTTTGCCAAGGCTCCCTTTTCTTCTCCATCATGAATACTGATAAGATTTTCTCAGCCTGTGGCTGGACTCATCACCACTTGAGAACGAATGAGCAGGATGAGAAATGAATGAACATCCCTGTGGTTCAGTGAGTTTCGTCAGTGGGTGGCCTCTGCCTGGGACGTCACTGCTTGACTTTCTCTCTACTTTGAAGATTGTGCTAGCTCCATGTTACCTTTCTGGAACAGCCCCCTAGTTCCCTCCAGGTGAACTGTTCCACTGGGGCAGAAGGTAAGCGAAGTGTCAGTCCCAGCCGACAGAGATGTTTTCTCCACAGGCCAGATGTCCTTTGCAATGGGTGGTGACTAGGGACAGGAGCTAAGGGAGATCACTGGAGCCTGGGACACCTGAGGGAGGTAAAGATTGTGGTCTGGGATTGGTCCCTTCCTATCCCTTAGCAGACACACTGTATTGGGTCCCTTGGTCAAGGCCTGCAAAGTTTCTGTTTTGACATCTTTAAGAAGGAAGTTAGAGTATTAAGGAAGCCTGTTTCGGAACATCAAGTGTCAAACTTTCTGCTAACCACTTTACATACGTCTTCTTGTTTCACCTCTGAATTTTCTTAAGACTTAACCCATTTCAAAGATGAGAAAACTGAAGGTAGAGGAATTGTGCAACTAACTTACCCATGATGCACAGTGGGGACTGGCAGAGCTGGGGACCCAAAGTGCACCTCACTCCAAACCCAGCCTGCTTGTGTCATCCCTACCATCCCCGCATCCCCAAGTGCACTTCTGACCTCCTAATTTTGCCTCTGTGGAGCGAAAGATTTTGCAACTCTAACAACACTGCTTTACTTTCTGTACAAATCTCTTAAGGAATTTTCATAAGCTCTGTTGAAAATGAGTAATTCTTCCCCAAAGGCTTTTCCAATCTAACCCTACCTCGGCCATCCAGCAGAGGGCAGCCTAGTCTCAGTCAGGCACATCTCTGGGTGGGGAACTGAAAATCTAAGGATGCTAGCTAGTGAAAACCAGTCTGGGCTGGAAAGGCACTCATCTTATTTGAGAGGATTTGGAAAAACACATAAAGTCAGATGAAATTCCATTTCAGGGCCCGTTTGGACATTGCCCCCTGGAAGACATGAGCTAGTTTTTTAAAATGTAGAATTCTTGTTTAATTTCATGCAGAGAAAAAAGTGATAAAAAATTATGTGTTTTCTCTCACTTCTATTTATAGCAGTTATTAACATGCCTGTAATAGAAGCTATTTCACCCTCCCTGGAACGGATGCTAAATGACAGAGCACAGTGACATTCTGTTGCCAAGAATTAGATACGGTCCAGCGTCCCGGAAATTACCCATTGAAAGAATCGCTGCATGTCACAGGTTGTTTTTAAAAACATTTTAATTCTTTTTCTTTTATATCCACAAGCCACTTGGATGCAGATCAGACTGGCAGATTATTCTAAAACACAAGTAGGGGCTCCTTAGGTGATAAAGCTGCCATGAAAGCAGCATCTATTGTTGAACCCAGGATGCCAAGAAAGACCACTGACTCCAATTTTAAATCAAATTAAGCAAGTTTATATTGTGCACACAAATTAGCTATACAGTGGCTGTCCCCTTCAAAAAGTGAGAGCAGCCCTTTGCTAAGAGCAGGGAGGTCTTTGTAACACGAAGAATTACAAAGGTAGGTATCTCAGGAGTTTGCAACTGACAGGCTTCCTGCAAGGGTAATACAGAAGCGATAGGGAACCAATGATTTACATAGCTTAACATCTTTAGATAGGGAGTAAACTCAGAACCCAGCATCAGAATTCAGGAGGCGCCATGGAGATTGTAAGGAGGGCAGTTATCTAATCAAAGCCAAACATGGGTCAAGCAAGTAAAACAAAAAAAATAAACCTTTTATGACCTCTTGTCAAAATGGCTTTTAAGCTTAAGATAGAATGAGGCTGGGCTCACCGTATGTTCAGCTCAGTGGCCACACACCTCGCCTGGTTCTCTGCAGCCCAGCTTTCAATGTTACCACAATGCTTTCATCAGCTCACAGCGTGTTATGGTGAATAAACCATTATTGTCAAAACCTCAGAGCACTCAATACGCTAGAGCATTTACAAACGACAGTGATTCACGAAAGACAAAGAATGAAAATGTGCTTGTGGGTTGGATGCATTTTGAGTGCTGTGTCTGTACCCATGCTTTAAATCCACACAACAGCCCCATCAAGCATGTATCATTATCACCCCCATCGTACAGATGGGAAAACTGGCCCAGAGATGCCGAAGACTTGCTGAAGATCACAGAGCTCATGAGTGACAGAGGGGGAATTCAATCCCCGGGTCTTGATTTCAGAGCCCTCCTCCTGCCTCTCAATGTCAGGAGAGGCAAATCTTGTGAGGATCAGGACATGAGGCAATCTCGGAACGGGACACTCTTTAGACCTGTAAGACTGCTCAAAAATATCCCAGACCAAATATGCTTTCCTGGAATACTTCCAGCTGGTATGGAGGAAATGCATATGCAGACCCAGGATTAACTCTGAAAGGCCCTCCTTTTGTAAAAAAAAAAAAAAAAAAAAAAAAATTATATCTACCTACATTGGTAAACAGTGGTGCAGACAGAGAACTGTCAATCTGATCTCCCCATTTTTCTCTAGAGGGATCATCCTGCAAGAAGAAGAGATGTGGGGTCAGACAGCTGACCCAGACAGAGATGACCAAGGTGGCTGTTACTTACCTGAGAGACTTCACTGGTATCCCGCAGGTGGTCCCTGTGCGAGCCCCCCCCCAATCTTCCTTCTGCAGCTGCACCACCTCCATTTCCTCTAGAAGCCCCGATCTTTTCCTTGGCTAAGTTCTATCCTAGGGTCAGCTGTCTCATCCTTTTTTGAGTCTCAAACTGAATGTGTAAAGAGCTTGCAGAAGGTATATGAGGCTACACCTCCCTATGTTTGGGGCTCGGCTTATGGATGTAATTCTTCCATGCCAGCAAGAAATAAACACTGCTTCCTGTTGAATGCCCCAGTGCCCCTGGTGCATGAATCCCACGATATCAACAAAAACAACAAGCCAAAGAATGTAAATATGGCCTTCCCACTCATCCCGCAAGAAGGATGCTTCTCCCTTCTCATCGTTGTTAGGGGCATGGGGCGTGGGTGACTGCAGTAGGAACCCTCTTGTTCATGACCTAAGTGCTTTGTGATCATGCATCTGGCTTGGGGCTCCCTTTATCAGCCCCTGCTTCTGGATCCTAGAGGCACCTTCATTTATCCCTGTGGCCAGGAAGAGCTGCAGCTGGGATGGACCCTGCTTTGTCACTCGGCAATGGCTCCACTTTCTCTCTTTTGTGACTTATGCTCCTAAATCAGGACCAGGTTCTGCTTGGATCTGAACTGAAAAGCAATGCTTTTCTTAATATATGTATATAATACTAAAACTATAACAAATACACTCATGTATATAATGTATGTATATATTTTAGGCTTTGTTATTTATAGTAATAGTTAATTCATGGATGCTGGGTCCTGGTCTTCTAATTATATCAATTGTTTGTTTATCATATGCCAAGCATTATTATAAGTGTTTGTTTATATAAATTAATTTGATCATCAGAATGACTCTAGGAAAGACTTTTTTTTTTTTTTTGCTTTAAAATTAAACTGAGGGGAAAGGAGTTCAAACTGCCTGGCCCAGTGTGCAAATGGTGTTACCTTGGCGGATTTGGAACCACTTCTTCGCCCTACCTTGGGCTTCATGGTTCCAAGTGACAGGGACATCACAAAGGGCAAAGCAGGCTCATGAGTTCATGAGTTCCTCTTTTCTTATTCACGCTTGACCCCTTTTCAGTAGTATACACCTGCTAGTGTAAATATTGACTTCTCTCCCCACCAAAACATCTGTGCCTCCTATTTTTAAAAAATTGAGTCAAATGGTAAAACTCTGAAAATTTCCGTCTAGGGGTTGCTTTCCTCAGCCGTTTCTCTAGTGTGAGGTCCCGGGAAGACAGTGTTGGAGAGCCTGATACGCCCTCTGCTGTTGTCTGCAGGGCTTATACCCTTGTTCTTCCAGAAAGCATGCAGGCTGCACAGAGGCATCTGCAGAATGTCTGGCTCAACGCTTTTGGTCAAGTGCATGTGCTTAACCTACCATCTCCCAAGTTCTCCACTAAAAAGAATTTGGAGAGGGGGAAGGGACATCCCGACAGGGCCCCCTGGAAGGCCATCATCAGCCAAACAGCTGCTTCAGTTTCTGAAAGATGCAAACTTACTCTATAAAAACAAAATAAAGCAGCTTTTCAAATAGCAGGGACTCTAAAAGATGATTTTGAGTGTTTTTACTCCAGCAAAACAGAAGTGCAAACAAACAAGAAAAGGGGAGAGGGGCGGGTGCCGCCAGTAACACACCAAAGAGTATTTTTAAAATGTTGCCAAGTGGTTATTTCCGAAGCTCCGTATATACTTTTGTCCTGTTTCTTTTTTCCTTTCGACCTCGTGCATTGACTTTATTTAGGTTTGTAAGTTTTGGTCTCTGGAGAATGTTTCTTTCCAAACCAAATACTTTTTTTGTTCTTGTTGTTGGTACTGGGGATTTAACTCAGGGGCACTTGATCACTGAGCCACATCCCCAGCCCTATTTTGTGTTTTATGTAGAGACAGGGCCTCGCTGTTGCTGAGGCTGGCTTTGAACTCGCGATCCTCCTGTATCAGCCTCCCAAAGTGCTGGGATGACAGGCATGCGCCACTGAGCCCGGCTAAAACCAAATACTTTTACTCTCATTGATCGTTTCCTTGAAAGAACAGATTTGTGCCCTTTTTTGTTTAAAATAAAATATTCTTTTGACAGCAAAACACTATTGAAAAGTAACCACAGATATATGGAACATATATTTGAATTTAAAAAATTGAACTTGTATACAGAAAAGTAGACTAATGACACAAAACTTCCTTCAGAATACCCAGGAACCAAATATTATATCTGATATCTGACAATACAACATGCACATGGACTGTGAGAAGTACTGTTATTCTGTTCATTGAATATTGTTAAATGATTTTCCTATTATTAAGGAAAAATTAGGTTTAAATAATTTAAAAAGTTTTTCCTTCTTGCACCTCAATTGATTATCTGACATGTAATCTATGATTACATAAAAAATTGATTATCTGACATGTAATCTATGATTACATAAAAAAAAAAACAAGGTAAAAACTGACTACTTATCCCTCATATATGCACATCCATTCATTTAGGAATTATCCATGTTTTTATTTATATTTCGCATATACACAAAACATAAATCAAAATGAAGGTAAAATAACTTAAAATACAAGTTCTAACATTTATACAGGTTCTAACGTTTTGCTCCTTCAGGTTAATAAATCCGCTTGAACACAACACAGCTTATATAGCCCTTCTTTGGAGTCCAATTTTGTTGAATTAAAACATTCTTAAAAAAATAGTAGGCATTTTTGAATGAGTATACTGACTTTGTTCTTCACCTCTTATGAAAATGTAACTGCACATTTATGTATTTATTTATTTGGAACTGGGAATTGAACCCAGGGGTGCTGAACCACTGAGTCACATCCTCAGCCCTTTTTATGTTTTTTTTGAGGTAGGTTCTCACTAAGTTGCTTAGAGCTGCATTAAGTTGCTCAGGCTGGCTTTGAACTTGTGATCCTCCTGCCTCAGCCTCCTGAGTTGCTAGGATTATAGTGCACCCAGCTCACATATTTTAATGACAATGTTTTAATTCACTATTTTTTTCTTTTGCCTCGATTTATCTTGTTCTTGCCTCCTTTCAATTATCAATGTGAGTTATTCCACTTTCTCCATTGGAATTCTCCGTCTAATTTTGAGTAACATCACAAGACTCCATGTCTGACTTCTGACTTCCAGAACTCTAAGATAACAAAGTTTGTGTTGTTTTAAACCTCTAAGTTTGTAGTATTTGTTACAGCAGCAGCAAGAAATTGTCTATACCATAATCGTATTCTGTCTATAAGTTTATTGCTGTTGTGTTTAGGGCACATGTGTATTATTTCATTAAATTATCTGGACCACAGTTAATTGTGTAAAATGTGATTCCTACTTTATGGCTGAAAAAAACTGAAAGTCAAGATTTGAGTACCCTGATGAATGTCAGACAAGCAATGACTTGGTGTGGGATATGTCCCTAACCCTGATGCTCTGTATTCTCCTATGGTTTCCCCATGGTGGGTTGAAGCTACCCATAGGGCTTGCCATCTGAAAGATGAGATATTCGAAGTTTGGAGAAAAGACAAGAAGGTCAAAACATCTAAGCTTTCCAAGGAAAGGGTATTATTTTTCAGGTCTTCATGATCACATTGTACCTTTCTGATGACCCAGCTCTTTGTACCTTCCTTGTAAAAACTACACGTGCTTGTGGAATACTGAGCACATGGACACCCCGGCTTCTTTACATGGAGCTAAACTGATGATGGGATACATGTGACTCTCTCTCCCACCAGTATTTACTCACAGGCCAGAAAAGTGCTGGCCATTAGGTTTCCTGTTTCTATACATGGACTAGTTTTGAGGGGGGTGAGGAACGCTAGAGCTTTTCCTAAGGAATGAGCCCTGCCTCTGCCTCCATTGTGTCTGAATTTCTCCCAGCATCTTTAGACTCTGCTCATCTGGGTAAAAAGACAGCGATAGAGCAAGGTTTGAGGCACCCTTCTGTGTAGTGTTTGAGGTACCCTTCTGTGCAGTGTTTGAGGCACCATTCTGTGTAGTGTGATTGGACAGATTTTGCTGGGGTGGAGTCCCGGCCCTGGTGGGAAATCTACAAACTAAAAAGGAAGCTAGAAGGTGGCTACTGGTTTCTTCCTCACTTTCTATGCCTCATCTTCTCTGTCTTTCTTTATTGTTTCTTCCTTTGCTCTTAAAACAGGAACTTAGAAAAGCTGTCTTTGCTAAAAGCACAGACTCTTTACTTTGATCTGCAGATGTCCCGTGGACAACTTAAACCAGAATAAAGCTTGACTGTTATTTTGTACATGTCACCTTCATTAAACTTTGTGATCTGCTCAGTTTTACATATAAATATGTTAATCATTTAGGAACTGTTCATATAAAAATGGGTAACAAGGGGCATTAGCTCTAAATTTACCTAACCCATCTCATTTCCCTTTAAGACCCAGGTAATATTTGCAGGGACAGTCTTCTATCAGCTTTTACTGCATCCTGTTTCAGAACCCTGGAATGGTGCCTGCAAGCCTCCAGTCGTTGCCCTTCATCTTCTTCCCAGAATAGTGGAATCTTACAGGCACATCAGCCCACAATGAGGCTGCACCCATAAGCAATCATCTCAAGGGAACCAATTTGCCCCCTTCCAGAATCACAGGGATGATAGATAACCATCCTGAGCAGCAAGTAGAGATTGCCCCCTCAAGTGACAAGGATTTCTTTCAAGCTAACTCTCAGAGGCAGAACCAAGATAATGATCAACCCGACCACAGCTTGCCCAAGTCTGTTTACTTATGCATGCCTCCTGCCCCCCGCCCTATTCTTCCTATATTTGAACATCAAGCTCATGTTGTTACTGTTGGATGTCCAGCTGAAGTCCAGGTGCTGGGTGTAATAAACAAAGAATTGAGCAAGACACACGGAAGTAACAGATAAAGAATAGATTTATTGAAGGTGGAGATAGCACTCTATTAGGTAGGGTAGAGTGGACCGAGCAAGAGAGAGAGGCTCAAGGCCTCAATGTTGGGAATGAGGGTCTTATATCCTGAACTGTGGACATTCTCTTCCAGATATGGACCTGACTGAAGACCTTAACCCATTTTCTCTCATTGGTTTATGATACCTGATTAGAATATTTTCCAATCCCCCCACCACCTGCCATTGGTTACTTTAGAAAGCCTAATTAGAATACTGTCCACTTTATCCCCATTGGTCATTTTAAAAGATGAAACACGTGGGATTTGTCATAGTGAGAAGTCCTCCGTGGCAGGTAATGGGATTTATTGTAAACAGAGACAGGACTCGTCACCTTGTCATCCAGAGGCTTCATTCTTTACCCTGTCTCTGCCATCTCCATGTCCCTGAACTCCTACCTACCACTATTAACACCTGGAAGACAGAGCTGAGACATGTGATCTCACTTTGCTTCTCAATATGGCTATATCCATTTAAGATCCTTTCCTGATTCTCGCCGTTACCCTTTTTTTTTCCGATTCTGGGGAGAGCGGCAGGACCTAATTTGTAGGAACTCACAGAGTGGAGCCCCCAGTCTAGAAATCCTCCAAATAGTTCTTGAAATTTCATCTCCTATATCTCGCCTTCAATTTTTTATACTTCTAACTCATTCCCTCCAATGGTTGGGTAGAACATGGACTTATAAATATGAACTTTGGTCTACAGCTGCCTCTGCACAATATTTTAAGTTTGGCCTCCAGGTTTCTCTGTATAAAGTGAACTACAACCTAACTTGACATGTACACAAACTACAACCTACCCTTGTAACAAGCAGCTAGGTGTCAGCCAGTCAAATTTGCCCCTTGTCCAAACCATGTCCCAAGACACAGGTGAGCTGTATTCCGTCTGTCTGTCTCTACCTCACTTCCATTTCCTGTAAGTCATTTCCTTTGCTCTGGCTGTAAAGCCAGGTGACCAAAAGGTGGCAAAGTAAAACCGCTGAGCAAAGCTTTATTGGAAGTACGTTCCCGGGCTAAATTACCCCATCCATCAGGGCGTGTCTGGGAGAATTGCACTCTTGTTCCATGGTACAGAAAATTTAAAGGGCCTGGGCAGGAAAAGGAGGGCTTGGGGTAGGAAGAGGAGATATCTGGAATCCTGCATTCCCCTGGGATTGGTCAGGGGATCCTGCTGAGGTCAGAGTCCTTCTGGGATGAGTCAGGAGAAGTCTGCGGATTGGTCGGAGACGCCATTACTGCTTACGTGTCAGCGTCTGGTTGGCTGCTCCTTTGTGCATGCGGGATGCTTCGTTCCAGCGGCCGCCCCAAACCATCCCAACACAGCACAGCGTCTAGAGTGGCGGCAGGGCCAGCGACTTATGAGCTGGGGCTTAGTCTTGTGGACCCTCAGCCACGTGCATGGCGGGGGCCGCTCCACAGCAACAGTACTGAGTCCGCCACGCTGTATGTTCTGCACCGCTGCAGGAGAAGCGCGAGACCCAGAACCAACTTAACACTGGCTACCCGTGTAACCTGCCCACATAGTAGTGTTGTAGGGACCAACGAGGCAAGACACCAGATAGGGCACAGGCAGCAGGTTTATTTGACTGCAGTTGGTTCAGAGGGTAAAGCTTTTGCTATAATTAATTAATTCCCCTGAACCCTGAGTTCAGGCAGTTTCAGAACTTTATACCCAGCATATAAGGAGAGGGTCTCAGAAGTTCACAGAATGCAGAAGTTCACACAAAAGTAGCTTTTTTTTTTTTTTTTTTTTTTTTTTTTTTTTTTTTTTTTTTTTTTTTTTTTTTT
>PVHX01032066.1:0-14269 GCA_004024805.1 Geosciurus inauris | reverse complement strand
TGATACCACTGAAGGACAATACTCTAGAAGTAAGTGGAAACTGAATGTAAACCAGCCCGTATGAAGCCTAATACAAAGCCTCAAGTCATCTCAAGCCTGTACTGGATCAAAGTCATCTGCTCCTACTTTTAACTACCATCAAAAGAAAATTAAATCATCTCTAGAAAACAATATCAACATTGAGAGCTTCTATCATACTTTATATGAAAGGTCTATATGAAATATATATATATATATATATTTTTTTTTTTTAAACTGTCCATAACATGAATTTTAAACAACCAGAAACTGAGAATTTTGGCCAAAGGCCTGAAGCCCAGGTCTAGTCCAGCAGACTTGAGATGGAGTTTCCAGAAGACTTTGTGCTTTCCTAATGAAGATGACAGATGTGGCTTATATTGCTTTACCTCCTCTTCCTGCCATGAATTGAGAGGGTTTTTTTTTTTGGCACCGGGGATTGAACTCAGGGGCACTCGACCACTGAGCCACATCCCCAGCCCTATTTTGTGTTTTATGTAGAGACAGGGTCTCACTGAGTTGCTTAGCGCCTCCCCGTTGCTCAGGCTGGCTTTGAACTCATGATTCTCCTGTCTCAGCCTCCCTAAGCACTTGTGCCACTGCGCCCGGCTATGAATTGAGATTTAATGTCTGAAGTGGCAACAGCCACCTTGTGTGTCCTGAGGCAACAAACACTAGTATAAAGGTCCTTCTGGTAAAGCATCATCAGCAGTGGAGTGGTCTTTCCCAAATCCTGCCTGCTCCTCCTGTAAAGCCTGGCCTTTGAAGCCTGGGACTTGCACTTAACTAAGAAAGACATTGCATACCTTGAAGAGACAAAATGAACCTTTTCCTTTACTATACAAGTAATGTGTCCATTTAAAATAAATTACATATTATATATGAGTTTTAAAAAACTTGGATAGGACCTCTGTTTTTTTTTAGTCTGGCATGTAAGGAGTTTATTAAGTCACCTCTCTATCCTGCCTGAACAACCTGAAATATCAACAGTTCTTCCCGAATTCATCAGAGAATGAGATCTGCTGCCTTAAAAGCTGGAGAGAAAGATAGACAGATACAGAGAATCACAACTTCCCTACTGGAGCAGAAACCTCGGTGGGAACCATTTCCAGGGTAGAAAACTGAGGTATTGATGAATCGATAAAGTTTTAAAATTTCAATTAGAAACTCCAGAGACCCAGTCATGTAGAGTTTTACCTCTAGGAGCTCCACCGGATCCTTACAGCAAATGTTGGTGAAAGTTCCCCTGTGCCTCTAGCAGGGAGAGGGGGAAAGGAAGCATTTTAGACTTTGTCAGAGCATTTTCTTCTTAGCAAGGCCTGCCTCAGGAGAAACCATTCCCAGAGCCTAAACTGGGCTTTATCAGAGACCCACCCGGAGAAGGGACAGGTCAACTCTAGCTGCTCCAGTCTCCGTGAGAGAAGGGAAATGCCCAATTCCAGTCCAGCCTCAGCATTGTGCTCCACTTAGCCAGGAAACAGAGCCAATAGTGAAGTCCAGGGAAACAATTTTACCAAACAAGGCTAATCCTAGGAGTGCCGAAGACTTTCTCCACCACACACCTTACCACTGTTTCTGAAGACTTATCTGTTGCTGTATGTCTACCCTTCTACAAGAGCTTACAAGCCACACTATGAGGAGGACAGTTGGAAGAGACTGAACAAACATCAGAACCAGATTCAGATGTGGTAGGAATGTTGTATAATTATCAGGCCAGGAATTTTTAAAACTATGATGAATGTACTAACGGCTCTAATAATAAGACACTATGCATGAATAATGTATGCACAGAGGTGGAAAGTCTAAAAAAGAATCAGGAAGAAATGCTAGAGATAAAAAAACACTGTCACAGAAGTGAAAAATGCCTTTGATGGTCTCATTAGGAGATGGGACTTGACTGAGGAAGGAGTTTCTGAGATTGAGGATATGACAATAGAAACTTGTAAAACTGAAAAAGAGGAAAAGATTGAAACAAACAAACCCAAAAACCCATACCGGGGATGTAGCTCACCTGCCTAGCATGCAGTGAGGCCCTGGGTTCAATCCCCAGCACTAGAAAACAAAACAACAGAAAAGAATATCCACGAACTGTGAGAAAGTTACACAAGAGGTAATGTACACATAATGGGATTATCAGAAGAGAGAAAGGAAAAGAAGCAACATGGTGAGCAAAAATAAGGATTATCTTTGACTTCTCAGACACCTGACAAGTGAGAAAAGAGTAAAATGAAACATTAAAATTATTGAGGGGCTGGGATTGTGGCTCAGTGGTAGACTACTCGCCTAGTGTAGGTGAGGCACTGGGTTCAATCCTCAGAACCACATAAAAACTAAAAAAAAGGTATTGTGTCTACCTACAACTAAAAAATTAAAAAAAAAATTATCGAGGGAGAAAGAGAAAGAAAGAAAACCAACCTAGAATTCTGCAAAATTCATCTTTCAAGTGAAGGAGAAATACTTTTTTAGATAAACAAAAATTGAAGGAATTTGGTGTTATTAGACCTATTTTTAAAGAAATGTTAAAAGCAATTAGAAAGAAGGAAAATGACATAAGTCAGAAATTTGGCCAGAAAGGAAGAATTTCAGAAAACAAATAATTGAAGGTAGAGTGATTTTTTGGGGGGTGATAGGAATCTAACCCAGTCATAAAAAGCATGTAGTACCACGGAATTATACCCCCTCCCTTTATTCTTCTTATGAAAGACAAGATCTCTCTATGTTGCCTAGACTGGCCTTGAACTTGTGATCTTCCTGCCTGAGTAGCTGGTGCTACAGGTGTACACCACCACACTCTGCTTATTTTTTTATTCTTTTTTTCTTATTCTTAGTTAATCCAAGAGATAAGTTTTTTTTCAAAATAATAATAGCAATACTTTAATTACATATGCTTATGTGAGCACATACACGTTTTAGTCTTTTCTATACATAGATACTGTCAGAAAGTTTAATGCCTTTTTCATATATTTATTTTTTCTTGTGGCACTGGGGAGTGAACCCAGGGCCTTCTGCATGTTAGGCAAGCACTCTACCTCTGAGCTACATCCTCAGCCTTTAAAGGTATCTTTTTTGTGTGTATAAAAGACAGGGTCTCCCTAAATTGCCCAGGCTGGCCTTGAATTTGTGATTCTGCTTCAGCTCCCTGAGTAACTGGTATTACGAGTTTGTGCCACCACGCCAGTTTCCATCTTAATCAACATCTCGCATACTGGCTATAAATTTTTCAATTTAAGGTGCAACAGAAAAGCTAGCATGAATTTCTTTTTCCTTGCTCATAATTTTGTGGAGTGAAGATTTGTGTCTTTAGATCTTAGCAACCTCAGCATACATTTTTTTCTTATGAAGTTGAGAACTTTCACCTTTCACTTAAAGGAAGCACTTTATGGCTTCTTTTTTGTACTTCCAAGTTGCCAGTATCATTGCACTTTGGAGCCATTTTTCTTTAAATAAATAACCCTCTAATACTATGAGTTGTCATCATGATAGATGCTAAGTGGCTATGTTAGTTGGCTTTCAGTTGCTGTGACAAAATACCTGAGTTAATCAACCTACAAGGTGAAAAAGTTTATTTTGGCTTACAGTTTCTTAGGTTTCAGTCTATTGCCTGTTGGCCCTATTTCCTTTGGGCCTGTGGTGGCACAGTACATCATAGCAGGAGTATGTGACAGATCTGTTTACCTAATGGCATCTAGGAAGGAAGGAGAGAGGAAAGGTTGAGGTCTTCTCTTTCTCTCTCTTTTTATGGTATTGGGGATGGAACCTAGGAGTGCTCTGCCACTGAGCTACATCCCCAGTAGTTTTTATTTTTTATTTTGAGATGGGTCTCGCTGAGTTGCCTAGGCTGGTCTTGAACTTGAATCCTCCTTCCTCAGCCTCCTGAGTCACCAGGATAACAGGCATGTGCCATAGCACCAAGCTAGTCAAATCTTTTTCATGTATTACTGAGAAATGCACAAGATGAAAAATTCTTTTCTTGCTAAAACAAAGAAATAATGCACCCAGCAGGTGTTCTCAATTTTACAGAGAACTGTTAAATTACAACTTCTTGCAATTTAGCATGTGAAAATAATTAAAGATGTTCAACACAGCATTGCTCATAATGTAAAGAGAAGTAAAAAGAAATCTACAATTTAATGTTAACCCATAGAAAATCAGTTATATAAAAAACAAAGTGCATACTTACTATTCCGCAATGAAAAATATTGATGTAGACCTATTTTTTGCATGCAAAAATATTCACACTATGCTATCACAGGAAAATAGGTTATAAAACCATACATAAATCTGCATGTGTTCATATGTGATAATCCTAGGTGCTAGAATTTAGAATATCTGCCAGTTATCAACTTTTTGTCTTTCAGTTCCAAATTTATACTTCATTATCTGGTCTGGAAAAATGGAGCTGACTCCTTTAGAATATTTTCCATTTGCCAACTGGCACATGTGTTGAACTTCATCAGCACAGGGATCTGGAGTTATGTTGCCTGAGGGGAATTTTCTTCCTAGTTCAGTGTGCTGTCTTGGCAGACTCCTATGGTCAGCAGCTTCCCCTAACACCCTGACATGTCAGTTTGTTCTGTAGAAGAGTGCTTCCACTGAGACATCTCCCAGTGGGCAACTTTCCCCAGGGTTCTAGAGTTCAAATTGTAAAGAAGTTTCAACATACAGCAACTCAGAAACTTATCTGCCAGCTGCTAAACCCAACTTGTTCTGTAACCTCACACCCTTGTCAACTAGATCTGGAGCTCAGGCCTCAGCAGGACTTGGTTTTTCTACCTCGGACCTAGGTGATGTAGCTGCTCCTTCTACCAGTCATTCTTTTATTCTTTAGAACTTACTGATTGACTGACTGTTTTTCTGTTCCTCTGTTACAATTCTTTAATAAAACTTTCCCTGCTCAAAAAAAATCCCACATAATTAAAAATTACCTATAACCCTACCCTCCCTGTGACAACTACTATTCACACCTCAGTGTCACATCTTCCTGTGATTACTATTTACTATGTCTTTCCTTTTTCTATGAGTGTGTGTGCATATTGTGTATGTGTATATATGTATATGTAGATATACATATATATACATATATTTTTATATCCATGTACCGATACATATTTTTTAAAAAATATAAGCAAATTACATTATATAGATTGTCTTGTGAGCCTTTCTACAGCAATATTTAGAGTGGTTACAAAGCATACATACCTTAAGTTGTCACAAATTTCCCCCTAGTTTGGCTCATCTAGGTTATTTCCAAGCATATGGTATCTATCTATCTATCTATCTATCTATCTATCTATCTATCTATCTATCATTTATTTAGTATCCGGGATTGAACTCAGGGGCACTCAGCCACTGAGCCACATCCTCAGCCTTATTTTGTGTTTCATTTAGAGACAGAATCTCACTGAGTTGCTTAACACCTCACTGTTGCTGAGGCTGGCTTTGAGCTCGCCATGCTCCTGTCTCAGCCTCCCAAGCTGCTGGGATTCCAGGCGTGCGTCACCCTGCCCAGCTCTAAGCATATGGTTTTATGAAACAGTGCTGCAGTGGATGTCTTTATGCCGGATCTGATTTTTGCTCTTCTCCAGCCCTAGCTCTACTCTCTTTTAGGGGTTAGGTTTACATTAACTTGTGCCTTTGCCCCGCTGGCTTCCAGTTAATTTCAGCCTGGATGGGTTGAGAGGTAGGACAAGGGTGAGATGAGAATACTGGTCCTGACTCTGGCCTCCTGCGATCTCCTAGAGCTGGCTGTGCCCCTCCACTAGGGGGCACTGCTTTCAAGGTGGCCACCTCTTCATAATGGATAAAGGATAAGGGAGAGACCACTCCCTCCCTTATCCTTTCTTCTGGGCCTATGGGTGGTGACAGCTCTGCTGCTGCTGCTGCTGCTGCTGCTGCTGCTGCTGCTGCTGCTCACCCTGGGTACCGGCATGTTCCCTTGTGGTTTTTTACAACTTCTCCATATCTATATAAATCAACCTCCCTTGACTTATCCTAACTGGAGTGTTCCAATTGTTCTCTGACTTATGCAGCCTTTGTACATAAATGCTAATGCATATTTAAATTATTTTCTTCAAGTAGATTCCTAGATGGAAATTTTGCTAGGACATTTAGTACACTTGTTTTAAAAATGTTTATTCAATTTAATTAATTATTTTGTTGCTGTTGTTGTAGTACCAAGGGTTGAACCCAGGGTCTCACACATGGTAGGCAAGTGCACTGCCCGTGAGCTACCTACCCAGCTCTTTTTATTTTATTTTGAGGCAGGGTCTCCTTAAGCTTCCCAGGATAGTTTTGAACTTGAGATCCTCCTTCCTGCCTCAGTCTCCCAAATTAGCTGGGATTATAGATGTGTGCCACTATGCCCAATTATTGGCATTAATTTTAGATTGACTCTCTATGATCTTGGTTTTGCAGAATCACCCTTTTAAAAGTAAGTAATTTACATTTGGAATCCAACCAGAAAAAAAAATATACCTAGGGATTTAATGAAGAAAAAGAAATTGGCAAGGAATATAGTTCACATTTACTTTGACACTTGAGAGGTTCTAGAGACCTTCAGATATTTATGGGCTTTTAAACAAACTTTGTTTTTGAGAAGGATTATTAGTAGGATCCAGTTATAAGTGGATTAAAGCAACAAATGCAACCAGTGGATGTTGGCTTGTACAGTAGGGTAAGGCTTCTACATGTCAGTTATAATCTGGGCTTCTGAGACACCACACATCAAATCCCCAACACAAGTAGCTAGGTCTCTAACTTTGTCTTCACTTTTCAATTTAAGGCCTGACTCTGAAAATTTCTTACACATGACTTTTTTTAAGACAATAAAAAATTTAAGGCAAGTGTGGTGGTTACAACTGTTTTCTATAAAATCAGGGGGTGCAGAGAATATTGCACTCTTTCTAGTTTGAAACATACACATTGGATATTTTTGAAAGTCAAAACTTGTCTAAGTTTGAGCAATTTCAGACGCTTTAGCCTAGCAATTTTTCTCTAAATCAATTTAATATTATTTTGAATCTTCACCTTGCCACATTGGATAGAAAGTTAATTTCAGTCATTTGCAGGCTTTCCTACACCTTCCCTTTTCACCTACCCCACACCTACCTTTGACCTTCTCTCCTGCCAAAGTTCCAGGGAGAAGGAGGTTTGGAGGATACAAGTGAGCATCTGATCGAGTTGGTGCTGTTTTCCATGACTCTGTCTGCTTCTGTTCTTCCTGTGCTCTTCTGGAGATGGGCAGCAAGAAGACCAGCCCAGGGATCTGCCTGCCTAGGCACACAGGTCACTGGTTTGTTTTCTGGGGTCTTGTTTCCATCATAGCACAACCGGAGTCAAAGGGCTTTCGGGATGACCATGACAAGGCTTACTGTAAAGAAAATAGATCATTGTCCACAGTGCCTGGAACATCGTAGACACTCAGTAAATATTGATTGAAGGCATAAATAAATGATCTGAGGTTTCAGTCTAAGCATAGTAAGCAGAGTGATCAGGAAAATAGCAATAGGTGACACTTACAAGGCTTTTAATGTGGCAGGCCATTATTTCCATTGCTTTACATATTTTAACTCCTTCAGTCCTCAGAATGGCCATACGAGGTGCATAACTGAGCAGAGCTAAAGTGACTTTTCAAGTTTGTGGCAGACTCCTAGAATCTGACTCAAAAGGCTGTAGGTTTAAGTACTTGGTCCACACTGCAGCCCAAGCATGGATTCAAGGATGCTGTCTAACTAGGGAAAGGACTAGGCCTTTGATGTCCTTGAATATTGCATGTAGTTTCAGCACAGATTTCACCAGGGACATCTATCTATGATACTTAAGATCACTTGCAAATCCTGGTCAACATCCTGGTCTGTAGCCAGCTCACTGGCATTCCTCTTTGGCACAATTTGCAGGACTGGTCATGTGAGAAAGACAGCTAACAGCAACAATTGCTGGGTGATGAATGGCTAGAAATAGGGCAGCTCGGAGCATGACGGGGACAAGGAATGCAATCAGGAAATGCTGACCTGGAACTTGGAGTGGATAAGTGAGGCTGTGATGGATGGAAGGCAGCAGGTGCACGTACAGCATGTTGGCTCGCACAGTCTGGGAAGCACTGCTTAATCTGAATTGAAACGGGCAGCTTGAGAGGCAGAGAGGCAAGCAGTGACCAAAGCCACAAACTGAAATACAAACCTTTCATTAATCTTTCCAACCACACTCACACTCTTGGGAACGCAACTTTCCAATGGGTTGAATACAACACACTGTTGTTCTGCATCATTTTTCAATATAGTAAAGAACTATGATACAGGGCTGTGGGCCCAGCACCATGCATTATGAGACTTCAGATAGAAAGAGAGAGGAAGTGGCAGAAGACGCTTCAAGCTGAGACCGAATGGGCATGTCTGAGCCAATCTGGGAACAAAGAGTGTTTTTGGAATGGCAGTTCTGGAATGTTTTGTTTGGAGTCTTAAAATGTCCCTCCAAAGAGCTCATGTGTTAGGCAATGCAGCAATGTTCAGAAGTGAAACGATTGAATTAGAACCATAACGTCATCAGTGAATTAATTCATCTGACGGATAAATAATTTGAATGGACTACTGGGTAGTATTGTAGGTAGGAGGTGTGTGGGGTAGAGGAAGTATGCCACTGGGGGCATGGCCTTGGACTGCATCTCTCCTCTCTTTCTCCCCCACCCCCTCCCGGCTGTCATGAGCTGACCAACTTCCCTCTACCATGCCCTTTTGTCATGATGCTCTGCATCACCTCAAGCCCAGAGCAATGGAGCCAGCCACACCTGGACTGAACCTCTGACACCTTGAGCCCTAAATAAACTTTCCAACTTCTAAGTTGTTCTTGTCAAGTATTTCAATCACAGTAACAAAAAGCTAACACAACTGAGGTGCTCATGAGCAAAAGGAGGGTATTGTTGCTTTCCATTCATTTCACATCTCAAAGTGGAGGGCTACTTCTGTTATTTTCCTCCTCTGTTTGGCCCATAGGTCTTGTCTCTCAGTGTGGGGCAGAGATCTGGGCCTCCTGGAGTCAGGAGGCTCAACCCAGCCCAAAACGATCCTGAACTGCCCGTGCTATGCTATGTTCCATGTTATTATGGATGCACTTGCCCAGCTTGCAGGAGGAAGTTACTTCATGGGTATATAACTTCTTATTCTAGGCCTGGAATGACTGAAAATGGATGCTCCAAGTTAAGGAAAAAAATATCATTTAATTTTTAAGCTTCCTAAGGATTTTCATAAAGCCAACCTCCAAAACAAAATTGTAATTCCAGTCAGAGTGACTTCACATTTATGAAAGTAATTCCAGACCAAGGTGTAAAAGATTTTTAATTTCCTTTCTGAATAAGGTCATATCCTCTCCTAGATGATTTACCACGGACCTAGTAATTTATGTAATCATACAATTCTAGACCCAGACTAAATTTCAAAGATGACCTAGCAAAACCCCTTGGTTTAGAGAGGATGATGATGAGTAGGGCAATAAGTGACTGGTCCAGCATCACACATCTGAATGGTGGTGATTTTTGGTTTTGGTTCAGCACACCCTGGGGAGGCAAAATGGCATGCTCTGCCTGGCTTGCTTTAGCTCCACCTCCTTCCTCTTTCCCTCCAGGGGCTTTGCCTGCAAGTGAAGTCTACCCTGGCCAATGATGCTGGAAATTCCAATTCATCTTCATCATTTATGAGGTTGATACTTTGGCCTCCATGTGAATCATCTTTGTTTTTTGTGTGTGTTTTGTTTTGGTTGTTTTTTTTTTTTTTTGGTACTGGGGATTGAACTTAGGGGTACCCGACCACTGAGCCACATTCCAGCCCTATTGTGTTTTATGTAGAGACAAGGTCTCACTGAGTTGCTTAGCACCTCACTGTTGCTGAGGCTGGCTTTGAATTCATGATTCTCCTATTTCAGCCTCCCTAAGTGCTGAGATTACAGACTTGTGCCACTGTGCCCAGCTGGTTTTTTGTTTTTTTTCCCACACTAATCTACTTTCACTTTATTCTCCTGTTTATATACTCTCCTGCTCCCACAATTGAAGGCAGAACATTAGGTGAGGCCAGCAGTCCAGCTCAGAGTTGTGCACCATATTTTCTTAGTGTCACTTTCTCCTTGAGCCCCACCACCAGTCAGGCCCCTTGCCTATGTATTGGGGTAAAAGAGCAGAGAGAGGACTAAGATAACGGTTCCATCCCTGGTGCCCAACTGTAAGAGCAGTTCTGGATAGAAAGGATAAATTTTCAATGAGGGATAAGAGCCTCTTTCCAAGGCATATAGGCCATCTCAGTGTGGCCCCTGGTTAGTTCGGATTTGAGTAGTGTGCTGGCTAGGAGCTGGGGGTTGCAGTGCCTCCAACTGACTGAGGAGGAGAGGAATGTGAAGGC
This sequence comes from Geosciurus inauris, assembly GCA_004024805.1. Taxonomy (NCBI): domain Eukaryota; kingdom Metazoa; phylum Chordata; class Mammalia; order Rodentia; family Sciuridae; genus Geosciurus; species Geosciurus inauris. Next base: position 3,869 of record PVHX01032066.1, on the reverse strand, counting down.
ATTGCTGGAGGTCCATGGTAATCATGGAGGCCAGCAGCTGCCGTAATGCTGAAGAATGCCTGGGGCTTTGCAGGATGCTGACTTGGTTCCATACAGCAAGGGCCACACTGTCAGCTTTCTGCAACACCATGTTATAAGGGCCTTCCCCAAACATCATGGGATAAAACACAAACCTAGGGACTAGACATCAATCCACTCATCGATGACGCAGTGGCTCTGCACAGAGAAGGGCTCTGGGGCCAGCTAGGAGATGGTGTACTCATCAGCTGCCCAGTTCTGCAGGGTCAGCGGTGACAAGAACTCTCCATGTGGATATATGCTTTATTCATGGGAACCCAAGTCCATTAAGACTGGCTGCCCCTCGTCTCCAAGCAAGATACTGGTGGGCTTCAGGTCCCCATGGGCATAACCTTTGGTGTGAATGGCCTCAAGGCCTCTGCAGATACCAGTGGCAGTTGGCAGTCGAAGGATTTGATGCTCGATCAGGAAATTGCCTTCGTCTTTAGTTTTTTTATCTCATTCCACAGCTACCTCTCTTGAAGAAAGGTAGCAGCAGTCAGGCCTCATGCTTAGCCTCCGGCTCTCTCAGACAGTAAGCCACGGGGCGAAGGAAGTTGGGATGGTGGGAGAGGTGATGCATGTCTGCTTCTTGCTGAGCCTCCTCCCAGTCCTGCTGCTTGCAAGGTAGGATTTGCTTCAGGGCATAGAAGTGTCTATCACGTAACCTCTCCACTACGTTCACATAACTGAACCCATCCTTCCCCAGTTTCTGGATGAAGAGGTAATGCTCATTGTCAATGATGACAGTTCCAGAAGAGCAGACCCACAGAGCGTGTCCCAAAACATCTCAGCCATCCTTCTCAAGGACAGACTTTGGCTGCCGAAAGGGTTCCTCCAGAGTGAGTGGGCTTTTCTAGGTAATGCTCTGGGGACCCAGCAGATCATGCTGGAAAGAAATCGTGGCAGGTTGCAGGTCCAACATAATCCAGAGGGCCCTGGCTTGGGCTGGAGTGAAGCACCAGGGCCATATTTGTTTTAATTTTCAAAAATTTCAGAATCTGGGCTGAGAAGAAGAATGGTATTAGTGGGGTTGCCTTTAAGACTCCAGCATGTTACAGAGTCTTCAGACTCTCAGACCTTCTCAAGCACTTTGATGCTTCCTATAGCTTTTTTAAAAAAATTTAAATTTGTTCTAATTAGTTATACATGACAGTAGAGTGCATTTTGACACATCATACATAAATGGAGTATTACTTCTCATTCTTCTGGTTGTACATGATGTAGAATTACATTGGTCCTGTAATCATATATGCACATAGGATAGTAATGTCTGATTCATTCTATTATCCTTCTTATCCCCATTCCCGCTCCCCTCCCTTTACTCCCCTGTCTTATCCAAAGTACCTCTATTCTTTCCTAGCCCCCAGCCCCTTATTGTAAATTAGCAACCACATATCAGAGAAAACATTCAGGCTTTGGTTCTTGGGGATTGGCTTATTTCACTTAGCGAGGATCTCCAACTCCATCCATTTACCAGCCAATGGCATGATTTCATTCTTCTTTAAGGCTGAGTAATATTACATTGTGTATATGTACCACATTTTCTTTATCCATTCATCTGTTTAAGGGTACCTAGGTTGGTTCCATAGCTTAACTATTGCGAATTGAGCTCCTATAAACATTGATGCAGCTGCATCAATGCAGACCAAGGAGTGGGATAATTGGGTCAAATGGTGGTTCCATTTCAAGTTTTCTGAGGAACCTCCATACTGCTTTCCAGAGTGGTTGTACTAATTTGTAGTCCCACCAGCAATCCATGAGTGTACCTTTTACCCCACATTCTTGCCAACTTTTTTTTTTGGTACCAGGGACCGAACTCAGGGGCACTTGACCACTGAGCCACATCAAGCCCTATTTTGTATTTTATTTAGAGAAAGGGTCTCACTGAGTTGCTTAGTGCCTTGCTTTTGCTGAGGCGGGCTTTGAACTCACAATCCTCCTGTCTCAGCCTCCTGTGCCGCTAGGATTATAGGTGTCACCACTGCACTCGAGCCTTGCCAACATTTATTGTTGCTTGTATTCTTTATTATTACCATTCTGACTGGAATGAGATGAAATCAATGTAGTTTTGATTTGCATTTCTCTCATTGCTACAGATGTTGAACATTTTTTCATGTATTTGTTGATCAATTGTATTTCTTCTTCTGTGAAGTGTCTATTCAGATCCTCAGCCCATTTATTGATTGGACTATTTGGTTTTTTTGTGTTAAGTTTTTTGAGTTCTTTATATATATTCTGGGGATTAATGCTCTCTCTGAGGTGCATGTGGTAAAGATTTTCTCCCATTCTGTGGGCTCTCTCTTCATGTTCTTGATTGCTTCCCTTGCTGTGAAGAAGTTTTTAATTTGATATAATCCCATTTATTAATTTGATATCATCCCATTTATTGAGTTTACTTCTTGTTCTTTAGGGATCTAGAATAGTGATACAACATATTAAAATCTCTAGGACACTATGAAGGTAGTGCTAAGAGGAAAGTTCATTGCATTGAGTCCTTTCACTAAAAGACTAGAAAATCAATGAATAAATGACTAACATTACATCTCAAAGCCCTAGGAAAAAAAGAACAAATTAACACTAAAAGCAGTAGAAGATAGGAAATAACTAAAATCAGAGCTAAAATCAATAAAGTTGAAAAAAAAAAACAATTCAAAAAATTGACAAAAGTTAGTTCTTTGAAAAAATAAATAAAATTGATAAGCCCTTAGTCACACTAATGAAGAGAAAGAGAAAACTCAAATTACTAACATTCTTGATGAAAAAGGAAATATCACCCCAGACACTACTGAAATACAGACAATAATCAGAAACTATTTTGAAAATTTATACTCCAATAAAATAGAAAATCTTGAAGATGTCAACAGGTTTCTAGAGATATATGGCCTACCCAAACTGAATCAGGAGAACATACATGATTTAAGCAGATTTAATTGCAAACAATTAAGAAAAGCCCAGGATCAGATGAATTCTCAGCCAATATCTACAAGACCTTCAAAGAAGAATTAACACCAATACTCTTCAAATTATAACATGGAATAGAAAAAGAGAGAACCCTTTCCCAAACTCATCCTGTGAAGCTAGTATCACTTTGATACCAAAAACAGACAAAGATGCCTCAAGGAAAGAAAACTTCAGACCAATATCCCTGATGAACATAGATGCAAAAATTCTCAACAAAATTGTGGAAAATCACTTACAAAAACACATTAAAAAGATAGAGCACCATGATCAAGTGGGGTTCATCCCAGGGATGCAAGGTTGGCTCAACATACAGAAAACAATAAAAGTAATTCACCACATCAATAGACTTAAAGACAAGAATCATATGATCATCTCAATAGATGCAGAAAAAGCATTTGACAAAATACAGCACCCCTTCATGCTCAAAACACTAGAAAAACTAGGGAACATAACTCAACATTGTAAAACCTCTCTATGCTAAACCCGAGACCAACATCATTCTAAATGGAGAAAAATTGAAAGCATTCCCTCTAAGAACTGGAACAAGAGAAGGATGCCCTCTTTCACCACTTCTATTCAACATTGTCCTTGAAACTCTAGCCAGAGCAATTGGACAGAAGAAGAAATTAAAGGGATACAAATAGGAAAAGAAGACCTCAAATTATCACTATTTGCTGATGACATGATTCTTTTTAAAAAAAATTTATTTATTAATTTTTAATTATCCAATAGAATCTATGGATATTGTTTAAGAAAGAATGAGTAGAAACAATACAATGTAGATCTGATAAACTATAAACTATTCAATATATAAAACTACTCAATATATAAAAATTATATAAATTATT
>PVHX01032065.1:0-14288 GCA_004024805.1 Geosciurus inauris | reverse complement strand
ACAATCTTTAGGCAAAGAGTGTGACTTTTGAGGAAATTGAGTAGGCTGCAATCAACCTAAGCAATTCATATTTTCTTAGAAATCATTGTCTTTCTTTTTGGTAAAGGTGCCTTCGCTGGGAAAACCTTCAAACCATCCAGCTTCCTCCCAGTATACAAGTTCGCTTTAGCTGAGGCTGTCCTGTACATTAGGGCGACCTTCTGCACTGTGTCAGACCTCTCCCTGCTGTGGGTACTAGCATAATGCTGCTGGTTCCAGATCCTGGTGTCTGGCATACATGCAAATAATTACAAATGGTGTGTGATACATTTGCTTCATGTTTCACCTTTTATATCTTCCAGCATAGAAGAAATGAGAAGATCTGGACAGCCTATCTCACACATTGTCTCTGGTCCTCTACAATGCATTGTTTCCAAACAATTCCTGAAGAATCATGGCCTATGGATAGATGCTTAAGTAAACAATACAGATCCAGGTTTTATGTTACTTTTAATATTGCACTAGCTCATTATTTTCAAAACACTGAAATAAAACAACCATGCTTTTCCTTGTTGTTTTTCCCAAAAATAACAACAAACTTTGAAAACCCATACAAACACACTAATCTTATTTTTTCTATCATGCAATCTCAATTCCATTGAAATCAGGTGAAAATAAAGGTCATTGCCTTTGAATGAAAGTTCAGGTGACAAATCAGATGATGTTAAAATACAATAGTTTTCAATAGTTTTCTTTAAAGGTAATAGACATCTTAATAGCTTTTAAAAATAAAAAAAAAATGTATTGTGGATGGTAAAATTGACACTGAAATATACACAAATTTAATGTCTACGTTAACAATCATTGTAATGCATACATTCATTTAACACTGTCCAGTCTAGAATGATACTATTTTTAGCATGCTAGGATCTCCATATGTTCTTTATTGTGTTTCTACATCATGTTCCTCTCACTTTTTCCTTTGATTTTACTATAAGCACTCCTACGTATAGAGACCTATTTCATCTCTGTAAGCATACCTAATTATGAATATTCTGGTCAATTTATATACATTGTGTAAATGTCATTTACATATCTTGTGAGCTTGCTGATAATGAACTCTCTGAACTTTTGTTCATCTGGAAATTAGAATTCTAGATCTTGTTTTTCATCTCTTCAAAGGGATGATTCGTTGCCTCTAGCTTTCACAGCTGCTCATGAAATGTCAGCCATTGGTTTTTATAGTTGTACCCTGATTTTAATAAGCCCTCCCTTGTTTGTCTTTAAGATGCTGTATTTGTCTTTAATTTTTTCATAGCTTTCTATGATATGTCTAGATATGATTTTATTAATATTTATCTTGTTTGACGTATAAAGTACTCTTGTTCTGTGAATAGAGATACACCAGTTTGGAATGGTATCTAGTATTATCTCTTTAAAGTCTGCTGTAACTTTTAAATGGCCTTTCTAGATGTGCAGTTAATGTGTTAAAGAGTTGCATGTGGCCCAGCAGGTCTAGAACTGTCTATGCAATGTTTATTATAAAATAATTTTTCTTCATTATATTTCTGTTGGAATGATATCCTTTATTCTGTTTTTTAGTCTTTTTATTATTTCCTCATTATTAAATGACTTCTTCATTAATGATAATATATTTTAGAATTCTGTATTATTTCTGTGTGATTCTTGTTTAGAGTTTTTCTGCTGAAGTTTTCTTTTCAAAAATAATTTTCCCAATTCCACTAAATTACTTAAATATTTAATTAGATTACTTATTGTAAATCTCATCTCTCTCTCTCTTTTTGAGTACCAGGGATTGAACTCAGAAGCACTTGACCACTGAGTCACACCCCCAGCCCTATTTTTTTTTTTTTATTTAGAGACAGAGTCTCACTGAGTTGCTTAGCACCTCGCTTTTGCTGAGGCTGGCTTTGAACACTCAACCCTCCTGCCTCAGCCTCTCAAGCCACTGGCATTGCCGGCGTGTGCCACCATGCCCGGCCCATATCTCTTAATTCTAGAAAACTGTCATTCAAAACAGATGCTTCTACTAAGTGTTTTCCTCTTAATTATGGTGTAGAAGTTCTTATTTATTCTCAGTTTTATTTTTCTTTTTTTGTATGACAGGCATTTTGTGAAAAGGAACATAATGATTGACCTTAATTATCTTTACCTCCAAAAGGAGCATATCCCTTATTTTTCATGTCATTAGGGTGAAGAGTGCATAAATCTATTTTAGACTTGAATTGCCTTGAGCTTTGTTTCACTTTAAATTAGATTAAGTTCCTTACTGGTTTCAAGTGTTTAAAAGGCAGTATCAGGACATCTAAATTTTTTAACAAGTTTTAATGTCTACCTGTATGTTGACAACACGGTTGTTAAGCCCCGAGGGCCGCAGTCACGGAATTAGTCTACTTTACTGGACCTTTCTTTCTTATGTGGCCTTCCCCAAACATAATGTTAGAGCACTTCAGGTTTGGGGCAGCAGTGGAGAGCACCATAGAAGTAACAGGACCTCCTCTAAATGTGTGGTAGCTCCTCAACCAAGAATGAATATCTACTTACTCCTTTTATTAATTTTCCCTTTTATTGGATATCCTTCTAAAAGCATATTGAACCATTGTAAATGGTATTTTATCATATTAATTTTCGTTAAAAATAATGTCCATTCTGCATGGTACAGAGATATCAACGAAGAAGTGGCAATACCAGGATATTTTTGCTAACTAAATTGGAATTTTATATTAAAATATTGCAATTCTAAAATTATATCAACATATTTATTGATTGCTCACTACATGCTAGGTTTGTATGATTTTAAATTAATTATTATTGAATTATTCACTCAAATTTCAAAAATAAAGTAATATTGCTATTGTACCCCCTGCTTTCCTAATAAGAAAAAAGGTTACAGAGGATAAAGAACATATCTAAACTCAGAAAGTTCCTGTAATACTAAATGACTTGCTTTAGTCTTATCAAAAACCTGGCAATTTAACCAATATGCTATTCTGCCTCTGTGGCTAAACTGAATCATTCAAAAATATTCATAGAATGCATGTTGTACCTCTAATTTATTTATTTAAAAAGAAATGGTAAAGATTGGTTTCGCTCCATTTTTGTTTCATTATACAATCATAAATTTAAGGAAACAGATTAATTTTGGTTTGGTAGTTTAATTGAAGAACTTACATTTAACTTCCTGTGAATACCTATCTTTAGAATTAAAGGAGTAAGTTTAGTTCCATAGTATGGTCCATATGCTACCAGTGATCTGGTCCCATGTAACAGTAACTGGAGTTCATTTGACTAGTTATTCTCTCTTGAAAGTGGGATGAGAAGAAGTAGGTTGAGTAGCTGAAATTTGACTCATTAAGTGGTCATCTAATGCCTAATTTAGGGAGTAGTTGTTACAACAGCAGTAACTAACATGTACTTCATATTTCTTAAGTGCCAGGTATTATCCTCATTATTGATTACTGTCATGTGTTCACTACTGAAGAAACTCTGTTAGGATATCCTGAGGGGCAGATATTATTTTCCTATTCAGACTTTTATTTTAAAAAGGATGAAATTGACAATAATAAGTATTATAACATTATAAATACCTGTATGATCTATCTCTGCTTATCTACAAATAGAAAAACAAATTCCAGGCATCAAAGGAATCTCATGCATCAGGGATTTAGATCTGAGATCACATATAGGATTACCTTGCTTAATGTAGTCCTGAGCTAGAAAAACTTGTCTGTTACCACTGACTTGTAGATTCTCATAGTACTTAAAACAATTCCTTATATCTAATAACCATTTAATGGAAATACACTAAAATTATAAAAAATACTGGTAAGTACCATATCAGTTCTTGTCTACACAGTAAAATTTAATTATTAATATGATAGTGAAAAAAACTGGTATTTGAACTAGGACTGATATAGAGTAAAAATATATAGTTTTATCATTTAGAGTTATAAGATTGGCATTATTATTTCCAGTCCTCATAACCAACTCTCAAATTAAACTTTTGTAAGTAATTAACCTTTGTGTGACCAAGTTTGCTCATCTGTAAAACAGATACGGTAATTATTATTGCCTGCCCTGTAGGCATGGTGTGAGGATTAATGAGGTAATTTTTAAAAGCAAGTTCCTAGAAAGGTATTTTATAACCTTCTACAGTCTCGAGCTATTTGTTTTATTTTCATCACATACATGCAAAGTTAAAATGCTTTAAAAATAATTATTTCGCTTATTTTAATTTTTAGTTGACCAATTATCTTTCATTAACAAAGCCTATTTGTATGGAGTTGAAATGTAGTATTAATCACATGAATGATCATTAATATTTCTGTGGTATTTTATATAAGTATTTTACAATGGAAGTTATTTGGGGGAAGTGACCATTTTTTCTGAAAGTTCAACATTTCATAATTTTCGCATTATGCTTTGAATATAGCAGTCAGATACAGAAGGCTGCTGGCATCTATCTAGGTTGCTAGACATCAGTGCAGCTGACATATTGGATGGAACAATACTTTGTTTTTGGGTAGAGCCTGTGTATTTTAGGTTGCCTTTGGCCCCCACCCACTGGCCTCCCCTAGTAATGATAATCAAAAACATCTCAAAACTTTGCCAATTGTCCCTGCAGAGCAAAATTTCACACAGTTGAGAATTGCTATACTGAGGACTTCAGTAGGGTGAATGATTACTTCAAAGTCTGGTGTAAAGCATAGATACACATGTACACACCTTAGTCAGTGGGAATCAAGGGAAAGGGAGGAATTTATAGATTGACTGTGAGAAACCTATACAGAAAATAGAAGTTGGGATCTCACATCAGAACACACATTCTTGCTGTGATTGTTTTTAATTGATGGTATAATAAAAATCTGCAAGCTATTTTATTTCATGACATTTTTCTTTGCACAATACATGCAATCTATAGATCTGTAGCCTTTTTATGAGACCATCAACCATCGATGTACAGGGCATGAGATTTCAATGGCCACTGAGAATAAGAAAGCAAAACCTTTCCAAAGAAATAGCAGCATCTACTTTAAAAGTCTGTAGTTATTGTAGATATTAAAGTGTGCTCAAAGGTGTTATTTTAGCCCAGATATTTGCAGAAAGTGAATTCAGCATTCTTTGAACTTGAGTTTTCTTTTTAATCAAATAAATGTTAGTCTAGATAATTGATAATTTTCAATTGCAAGTTTTCTCACACATGAAGGAAATGTGACCTGACCTTTTAAAGTTTTAACTTCATGAACAGAATAATTTTTCAGTTAATTAAAGTTAATCTATATTAAGCTAATTGTATATCCACAGATGCTTCAAACAACAGATAAGCGAGTTCAAGCTTTGAGTTTGTCATGTATTTTATGGGAAAAAAGTGAGGCTTTTGCAAATCCATTTGAAGCCAAAAATGAAGATTTTTGTGAACTCAGTAGGAAAGTTTAAATTCACAATATTTTTTATTAAAAACAAAAACACAAAAAATTCAGGAACATAGTGTTGTAATATTCATAATGTTCACTTGGTGTCTTTTTGGAGAATTGACTCGTTTATAATTATGTGATACCCTTCTTTATCCATAATTTTTCTTTCTTTGAAGTCTGCTTCAACTTAAGATTTCTGCTTAAAAATCAGTTTAAACTTTGCTACCCTGCAGTGATTCCATAAGCACACTTTTGTTTGGACTTACGGTTTGGGAAGCTGGGACTCTATCTTCAATTTTAGGAGCAGCAACTAACACCCAGACTTAAATACTCCGCTGGACCTAAGAGCAGTTGTTGGTTTTCAGCTTTGATCCGTTCTCTTCTAAGAATGAGAATGATAAGTTCCAAGCTTCTTGCCACACCACACAATGACACCACACATAATTGGAGATGAGTGTTGTGAATCATCATCTACAACTCAATGACCTGAATAAAAATGCTCAGCTGATTATGATCTGGACCAGAAATTATTCTGGATGAGAAAAAGCACATCTTTTTAGCTAATCATTTGTTGACTCTTTAGGGGGAAAAGAGCAGATTTATTTTCCACATTAAATAAAAGTAGTATTTCAATTATTTTAAGTTTCTCATAATCTAAACATTATAGACTTATATACATACCAGGATGCTAGTAATCAATACATTTATACACATAGAAACTGAGTTATTAAATCTTATGAATTTTACTTGTTTCTTCTTCATTTAAACAAGTTATGTTAAAAAAAGTGTTCTCCTTAAACGGTTTCCCCCATGTCAAAGAACGTAAAGTCCACATGTTTTGTTTTCAGCAGATGCACACAAGATGTAAATCAGAATTATGTAATAGGAATAAGAAAATTGAAAAAAATAATGTTTATACTTTGGAAGCCAGCATAAAAAGTAAAATATGTTCTTAAAATATTTATAAATTATTTTAATAAGACACAGGACATCTTGTTCTGTTATTTCAATTTTTAAAAATTTCATGTTATGTATTACTTTTTTTCAAATTTGGATACTGCAAATGTCACTTGATATGAGTGATGCAAGATTAAGGTTCTATTTTACTAGGATATAGTGAAATTGAGAAAAATGATCAAGAATAACATCAAACTTAATACTGCCGTAGAACTATATAAGCTTTAAAGATGCACATATCATATCAAATTTAAATTGAATTTAATCTGATAATTTAGTAAAGAAGCAATTTAATCTATCTACCATGTCATAGAAGTATTACTTAAAATGACTGACTAGATTTGTACACAAAATCTAGTGAATTAATTGACTTCATAAGAAGTAGGGACGGGGAGGAATAGTAGAGATACAAGCATATGAAAATTCTACATATTTCATTATCGTATTGAGGTAACCCAGTTTCCTTCTATGATATCTTTTTTCCTTCTATGTTGCAACAGTTCCGTTTTGATTGCTGGCCAGGGAAAGAAATTTGACTTGCTTTTACCATGTAAATTTTTAACTCATGTTTAACTAATTTCTATGTGTGTCATCTAGGTTTTAATTGTCAACGGAAGTAATCCCAAAAGTCATGACTATTTAATTTTCAGTTATGATCTTTTTTATGTTCAAAGAAACTTTAGGTTACTAAGAAGAAGAATTAAGAGTAAACATCTTGGAGTTTATTTAAGTTTATTTAAGCCCACTCTGAGAGAATGATGTTTTATTCTTGAAGAGTCTGATACTGCCCTAGCTTCATGTATGACTGCATATATGATGTGATTCTACATCACATACAACCAGAGAAATGAAAAGTTGTGCTCCATCTGTGTACAATGAATCAAAATGCATTCTGCTAGCATGTATACCTAAGTAGAATAAATAAATAAATACAATTTTTTAAAAAAGAGTCTGATATACGAAATTCCAGAAAGCGGAAATGTGTACGTAGATGTGGGTAGATAAAGAGGAGGATTATAGAAAGTACTTGTTGGCCAAGAACATTCTCTCTTCCTTTCTTCCTTAAAGCTAGAATTCCAATTTTATTCTAGGCAACAAAATACCAAGATAGAGGCTACATCATATCTTAAGATGAGTCTTGTAGGACTATCATGGAAATATGCTCTCATTTAGCTTGAGGTTTACTATTTGATAATATTTTTTCCGCATTCCTGCCAATCTTCAATTTGAACACCCATGCTGTACAAGACAGTAAGTGATTGAAAGAAAATTAGAGTTTTAATGCACATGGAGGTACCACAATCATCAGGTGTCTTCTCCGGTAAATGTGAGAGTACGTGTGGGAGTGTCTGTACATTAGCAGTAAATTTTACAAAACCACCTTTCAAAAATACATCCATGCACTCTCTCATTAGGCCGAGCTCATAAGAATTAGATGAATTTCAAATGAAATCACTGCTTCTTCTTTGTTAAATGACCTGATTATGGAAATCTGATTTTGTACTTCTCATGGATATTGAGAATATTTAATTTTTGAATATTTGAAGATGTATTTATTAATTGTAATATTTAATTCTGAATATATGAAATGTTTCATGATTTGATTATATTGCATTGAAAAATAAACTTCATTTTCATTTTTCATCAAGTATTCAAGTAGTATACTTTTCTTCATACTTAGATGGTTACTTTCTTATGACATTTGTGTCTTAGTTAAATAGACTACTTAGGGTATTTTTTAGTGCTTTTCCCAATTAATAAAAATCTGTACTGTGAGTGCCATTCAATAATCCTTTAAAATATCCACACGTATTTTAAAAATATTTTCTCCCAAAAAAAAAAATTTTTTTTCTCCCATTCTGTAGGCTGTCTCATCATTCTTCATTGTTTTCTTAATTTTCTTAGCTATATAGAGCTTTTTTGGTTTGATGTAATGCTATTTGCTGATTTTAGCTTTTGTTGCCTGTGCTTTGGGGACCTTACACAAAATTTCATCTGATAAGCAGTTAATATCAAGAGTATATAAGACACAAAATTCAGAAACAGAAAAACTTACAAATTGGTGAATAGAGGTCTCAAAGAAGAAATGCAAATGGTCAATAACATTATTAAAAAAGATATTCACTACTACTAATCATCAGGAAAATTCAGATTAAAACCACAATGTGATATCTCTTTATTCCAATAAGAATAGCTATTATCAAAAGACAAAAGATAACAAAAGGTGTCAAGAACATAAAGAAATAAAAACTCTTAAACATTATTGGTGAGAATGTAAATCATTACAGCAATTACAAAAAAAAAAGTGTAGCTATTCTTTAAAAAATTAAAAATTGAGCTACCATTTGATCCAGCAACCCCACTGCTGGAAACAGATCCAAAGGAAGTGAAATTGGTATGTTGAAGAAATATCTGTACTTAATTGATTACGATTCATAATCAATAAGATATGGAATGAATTTAAGTGTCCATCTGTAAATGAATGGATAAAGAGAATGTGGTAAAAATATAAAATGGAATATTATTCAACCATAAGTAGAAGAAATCTGGATATGCTAGTTACCCTGTTTTGATCATTACCCAATATGTACACAAATGAAAATATCACCTGGTAGCCCACACATTTTTATAATTACCTCATATCAATTAAAATGAAATGAAATTTTAAAAAGTGTAGATTTTCATTACTGTAATAAAATAGCTGAGAAAGACAATTGAAAAGATGGAAAGATTTATTTTGGCTCACTGCTGCAAGGGTATCAGTTCATGGTGGTTCATTCCATTGCTAGGAGCCTGCAGCAAGGCAGAGCATCATGCATGGAGGAGAGTGTATAGTGCAGCAGAGCTACACTCCTCAGGGTAGCTGGGAAGCAGAGAGAGAGAGAAAGGGAGAGAAGGAGGGAAAAGGTCAGGGGTTGTGAACAAGGCATATCCTTCAAGGGCATGTCCAACTTAGCCCACCTCTTAGAGTTCACACCATCTCCCAATAGTCCATTCAACTATGAACCCATCAATGGATTAATCTACTGATGAGATCAGGGCTTTCATGATCTATTCACTTCCCAAAAGTCCCACCTCTGAATATTTCTGCACTAAGGACCAAATTATCAACATATGAACCTTGGAGATACATTCCAGGTCCAAACCATAACATATTTTTAAAGTTCTGTGCTCAAATATGAAATTGCACTCATGAAAACTTTCTGCTTTAGTTGCTTTTATTCTAAGATAATTAAAATGAAGTATATAATGAAAATAATTAATATTGAAGGAAATTAGACGTGTTAACCCTAGAATATATTATTATATTAATAAAAGTGATTTTGAAAAAATATTGTTTGTAAAAAGACTAATAAATATTTGCTCATAAATTTCCCTCAAGTAAATTATTGCTCCAATTCACTTACTGCCAAAATTACCTCTAATATTAACGTTAATAATTACTTCTAAGTATACATATGTGGTAGATTTAATAAACATTATGGAAATATTATTAATACAGTCAAGACTTTATAGAATTAATATTATTAATATAGTCAAGACTTATAGAATTATTTAAAGAGAAATAAGCTGTTTTTATTGGTCACATATCAAGACTTCTTCAAATATAATCAGAAGCATTTTCTGTATTTTTTTTTTTTCGTATATTTTTGGGTGATCTTATTGCTGTTTTGGAGAAAGGGTCTTACTATGTTGTCCAGGCTAGTTTTGAACTCTTGGGCTCATGTAAACCCCAAACCTCAGTCTGGTTTTTTCATGTACTGTTGAAATTGACAAAAATGGAGATACTGGAAAAGACAGCAATTATTGGAAGAAAATGGTGAACTTCTATCCATAGAGATTGAATAACATCCATAGCTTCATGAACACTATTCCAGAAATACCAGATTCTTATTATAATAGGTAAAATCTTATGATTCATTACAGTGAGAATAAGTGGTCTTTTAATGGTTCTCAGACTTTTGTTTGTTTCAGAAAAAGGAGTTTCAAATTTACATTATTCCCACTATTCAGTAGGTTTCTTTCAACTACCATGGCTCAATATTAAACTTTTTAAGTTCCTGTTACCAGTTTCTTAACTTTAAATCCATCAAAACTGAAGAATACCAATTTTTCTAAAAGAGAGTATATACACTGAAGAAAAAGTAAAAAAAGGAAACTAGAAGAAAAAGTTACCTATTATAATATATATTATGTTCAAAATCATATTATAGCTCTAAAATTGAAGTCAGTGCCGTATGTGTACATTTGAAGAAATCCCAATGGGAAAATAAAAAAGACCTAACAAAATACAAAAACCCCCTTTATGAGATAGAAGTAATGAGCATCAATGGGGAAAAGGAAGATGAGTATGTGAGAAGCATGGCTAATATGTTTCATAGATTCCCTGATGTCCTGGCATCTTGCACAGACATGATGGGGGGTGGGACTGAATGGAGCAGGACTGTCTGCTGTAGTAGACACCCATCTCTCCTTGTAAGCCCATTCTGATGGCCTTCTCTTTCTATGGGTGACTGAAAGTATGGCCACGGCATCAGACTGCTTTAGGGCTAAGGGATGTGAGCTTAGTCTATAGTTTTACAGTAACTCTTGATAAGAGTAATTGTGGGAAAGAACTGCATCTGTGGAGTTTCACCCCCTGCCCTGCTGGTGGTAGATTCTGGTGCTAAGATGAACGGATTCTCCTGAGGATCGGAGGTATAGTGCCTTGTAGTTGCAACCAGCTCATCAACAAATAACCCAAGTTATGTTATCCTGGAACCACTTTTTTGGAAAATGTTTATTGTCATGTTTAGAATGAATAAGGGAAATTGGCTATGCATATAATTAGCTTAAGTATCAGGATCAAGAAGCAATAAAAATCAAATAGAGAAGATAATCCAATTGAAGTAGACAAAAATGTTTTAAAGACAAAGAGACTAGATAAAAATGTTTTAAAGACAAAGAGGCTAGATCTTATTAACATTCTTGGTGTAAAATTGAAAGTCTAAAAATTAAAATGTAATATCTGAAAAAGTTGCAATTGTTCATAATCAAATCTAAGAGCCTAACAAGTATTGGTAAGGATGAGAAACAAACTGATAAACTACTAACCAGAGTATAAATCTGTACCATTACCCTGGGAAAAATTTTTGGTTTTATTCCAAAAAGTTGACAATACACATATCCTATTCTATGACTAAAAATTTTTTACATATGCCCCAGGACATATAAAATACTATTCTTAGAAGCTTTGTTTATAGTATCCAAGAAACGAGAGATAAACAAAATTATAGGGGGCCATTATGTTGAACTGAAATACAGCACAAGGCCCCAATCAACCAAATCAAACCAAAAGAATTATAGTAAAACTGAAGCTTTATGGACATAGATATCCTGTCTTGAAAACAGGATATTGCATTCTACCTGAGTCAGCAAAATAAGGAAGTCCTGTTTGTCTTAATCCTTGCAGATAAGTAATGGGAATTAACTTGATGCTAACCATTAGTTTTCTTTCCCTCTTATTATTTACCACTCTGCAACTGCCCAGAGGAGATTCATTTTATCTTTTAGAATAGTGGCTAACATTATTCTTAAATTACAATAAAAGATCTATAATTAAATTTGCTACTGTTTTTTTGTTTTGACACTAGAAATTTTGCAGATGTCCACACACAGTAAAGTGGTAAAATATTCACATTGTTCTTTACACTACCCTGAAGGAAACTATGGCAATATATACTAAACATGGATGAAACCCAAGAATTCAGTATTGAGAAAAAAAGAAGCAATAGAAGATCATCTATAGTGAAATGAATAATAACATGTAAAACTAAGCAATATATTGTTTAGGGTAGGTATAGAAATTTGTGAAAATATACAAATTCATAGGAATCATAAAGCAACTAGTTTATATTATATTCATAAAAAATAAACATGTTGATGTTTTCATAGAATTTTATTTGATTTGATACAATTAAAAGAGACTTTCAGAAATATTTGTCCTCTCTTATGAATATAGAAGAAAGAAATACATTTTTAACAATTCTAAAGTATTATATTACCTTGTAAATTTATAATAAAAATTTAACAACGTTCTATTAAGTTAAATTTAAAAAAAAATGAAAATGAAACTCAATGAAATTTATTATTTTATTAGTTAACCAAATAAGTGGCGAATTAGAAAGGAAAACAAAATTAATTTAGTAATTTTTCCTGTCCTTAGTAAGAATTTTCACATAAAACAAATCATTTATAAACCTTCTCTATATACACCTTTCTGGTTAATTAATTTTAGGCAGAATATATATGTGAAAGTATTGATAACAAGATGCCATTGAAAATCCGCCACCTGGTGGAAGTGACCTGGAACTACATAAAAATGATTTAAAAAATCTTTCTTGAAAAGAATGTGCAGTAAAAGCAAAAATGGGAAATGGAATGAAAGGGTTATTTTCTTTTTTATGTAGCCTCAAAAACATTTAAAATTATATTGGACAAGTTATAAAAGTTCCTAAGTCAAAAATACTGCAAATTAAGTACAGTTTCTTAAAAATGTCTACAATGCCATAAAGGTAATATAATACTGTGTAATAAATTTCATAAGAAAAAATACTATATTCTGTTATAATTTATGCCAACAATAAATATGCAACTTTTTCAGTAGTGCCATTATTATTATGAATAAATACAATCATATTAAGTTTAAAACAAAAGTAAATACTAACCAAAATTGTAGAACATCTCAATCATGCATTTCTCAAATCACTGAACAACTGAATGAATAGAATATCCCTAAGAACTAAAATTAGTCTTGTTATTGCTTGGATATGAGGTGAGGTGTTTTCCTAAATTTTTTGTTAGTGCAGAAATAATCAGAGGTGAATGATAAGATTATAAGAACAGTAAGCTAATCAGTCCATGTGAGTTTGAATGAACTGACTGGGTGATAACCGTAGGCAAGTGAGTTGTGGCTGAAGGACATGAGTCACTGGAAGTGTGCCCTGGTCACTGGAGGCTTCTTCCCTGTGGCTCCTTCCCCTCTTGCTCTGCTTCCTTGCCACCCTGAGCTGAGCTGCTCTTCTGTACTGGGCATTTCTACCAAAATATGCAGGCTTACTTTGGGCCCTGAGCAATGGAGTCAGCCATATAGGGACTGAGACCTCCAAAGCTGTGAGCCCCAAATAACATTTTACTCTTCAAATTTTAGGATGTATTTTGGTCATGTGATTAAAAAAAGTAATTAAAACAGAAATTGATACTGAGATGTGGAATTGTTGCTGTGACTAACCAGATAATGTGGTTTGGAAGAATTTGGAACTGATTTGCAAGAGAAGTTTGGAAGTTTGGAGTCAGTCAGGATAATACTTAGGATGTTTTAATCAGAGCTTAATGGAGAATTCTGGTGGAAGCTCAGAAGACCAGAACTCCAACAGATCTACAAACGTGAAGACTGGTTTCAGAGGGTAAAGAAAAATCATGGAAATTGGACTGGAGGCCACTTGTATTACATTATGGTGAATAAATTGTGTACATTTTGTTCATGTTCTGAGACTTTTTGTGAGGCTAAATTTAAATGAGATAGATTTATCTGGTAGAAGATATTTCAACGTAGCACAGCATTCAGACAGTGACATGGGTATTGCTAGTGGCTTTTAGCCAGTTACTGCAATAACTAAGAGCAGAAAGAAGAGTGAAAAGACCGGAAGAAATAGCAATTTGGCCAGAATAATGCATATAAAACTCAGACCAAGGAAGATGTGCTTGTTGAAGAGATTACAGTCACCTAAGATAGGCTAAGTAATTCTCAAGAGGCAATAGGAATATGATTTGAGGGCAACTCAGGAATTGGCAAGACCTAAGCCATCTCATGTTCAAAAGTGTAAAAGTAAAAATTTCTATGAGAAGAAAACATGGGGACACCCTGCTTGCACAGGG
>PVHX01032064.1:0-14289 GCA_004024805.1 Geosciurus inauris | reverse complement strand
TTGGGTCTCTGGTCTGATTCCCAGGTCCTTGATCCACTTTGAGTTGAATTTTGTGCATGGTGAGAGATAGGGGTTTAGTTTCATTTTGCTGCGTATGGATTTCCAGTTTTCCCAGCACCATTTGTTGAACAGGCTATCTTTTCTCCAGTGTACGTGTTTGGCTCCTTTATCTAGTATAAGGTAACTGTATGTAAGTGGGTTCATCTATGTGTCTTCTATTCTATACAATTGGTCTACATGTCTATTTTGGTGCCAGTACCATGCCGTTTTTGTTACTATAGCTTCGTAGTATGATCTGAGGTCTGGTATTGTGATGCCTCCTGCTTCACTCTTCTTGCTAAGGATTGCTTTGGCTATTCTGGGTCTCTTATTCTTCCAAATGAATTTCACGATTGCCTTTTCTATTTCTATAAGGAATGACATTGGGATTTTAAATGAGATTGCATTGAATCTATACAGCGCTTTAGGTAGTATGGCCATTTTAACAATATTGGTTCTGCCTATCCAGGATCATGGGAGATTATTCCATCTTCTAAGGTCTTCTTCAATTTCTTTCTTCAGTGTCTTGTAGTTTGCATTATAGAGGTCTTTCACCTCTTTTGTTAAATTGATTCCCAGGCTATTGTGAATGGCTTCTTTTCTTTATAAATTACTCAGTCTCAGGTTTTCTATTATAGTAACAGAAAACAGACATAGTTATTGAAAGCCTCTTAGTGGGGGAGTAAATTTATTTGATTTATGTTTTGAAAGATTATGCTGAGCTCTGTGGGGGGGGGCTGGATTTAAAGGTGAAGAAGGACAAGAGTAGAAATAGAGAGCATTGGGGACTCTTGTCCCTTTGCCCACTGCAATGTCTGATACAACAGAGGTGCTCAATGGGAATGTGTGGAATGAAATGCATGGGTGAATGAGTGAATGAGTGAAAGAATGAATGGGTTGGACCACCCTGGGCTTTAACAGAAGTTGTGACCAGCCCATCACTTTCCCTGGCTAGTTCTATTTTACCTCCTATCCACCCTTAACACCAGAAACATTTGATTTGTTCATTTGAAAAACGGGTAAAAAGTGTATCCTGGACAATTTTCACCCATCTCAGGCCCAGATATCCCATGTTACAGGCTTGCAAAAATCACCGTCTTGTTCTGGCAACATTTTACCATGTTTAACATCTTTTTTTTTTTTTTTTTTTTTGGCCACTGTTATTCATTCCTATGAACAGAAAAACAGCCTTCTGTTTCTGGCAGGGGAAGAAAGGCAAATTCTGCTTCAATCATACAGAGAAAGGAAAGGCAAAGAGAAGTGGGGCATCTGATAAGGACTTTCATCCCCTTTCCAGGAAGCTAGCTGACTGAGGGCCATACATGCAGGCTTAACTTCAGACCTGAAAACCTCAGCTTCCCCAGAGGAGCCAGGAGCAGCAGGCTCTTGGCACATGGAATTGCTGAACAGCACAAATATCCGTTTTTCCTCAGCAATCTCCTGCTTTATTAGCTAAGCTCCTCTGAAGCTTCTGTAAACTGAAGAAAATAACACCAACGTAGAGGGTGACTATAAAAATGATGGAAAACAATGCATTTGTGAATTGCTAAGCAGTGTTTTGAGTTCAGCAATAGCTAAGAAAATGTTAGCTATTATTATTAATAAACAACCCAAATCCACCTCCCCTTTTTCAAAGGGGAGCTGTCTTGGCCCCATCTACAAATACCGTCTGTTATGAGTTCAGGTTTAGGGTCATCCTCCACTTTCCCGACTCTGCTCTTCATGCCCCCACACTTCTTCCCCATGTAGAATGATTTAAACACTGCCCAGAGCACAGTGTTTTGAGCTTCTTGTTAGTGCCTGCATTTCCATTTTTCTGCAACATCCCCCATCTTCATATGAGTACTTTTTACTCACTTCCAAAGATGCACCTCAGAGGACGAGGCTCAGTATCCTCCCTCTGGACCCTACTGTATCCTCAACCCACCTCCTTTGCAGCTGTCATGTTCCCCAAAGTGACCTGGGTGCAGGTCTTCATAGGCACCAAATATTAAATTCCCAGCACTGTGTTTGCATGCTGTAGGCAATTGGTAACTGGTTGGTGAATTCACATGAATCCCATGGAAACAAGGATTCAAGTCAGCATAATTTCCTCAAAAAAGCATGATCTATGCCTCTGGAATCTTCTTCCAATCAACAACACTGGCATCTGTATTTTTGTTTATACTCCTATAAATCTCAGTTCACAACCACCAACTATAGGTCTTGTGAGCAGCAAGGGTGACAGGGTGAGACTTCCTCTAAGAGGAATCCTGCCTTCTAGCCATCATCCTGTAACCAGGCAGATCACCAGAAAGCCACTTGCTTTCTCTGGGCACCACAGTAAAAGGACTTTTCAAAACTTCAGCTTAACAGAACACAACATTTAACCAAAACCAACAGGTATACCTCATTTATTTTTTGCATGAAAATGCTATCAAAGACAATGTTTATTGTGCTATTCAAAATCATTAATATAGACTCTCATATGACAAATTAATATTACACCTTGCAACTTAGGATGAACTGGTGTGCTTTCTTTGACTAGTCAACAGGACTATACATCCCCTCATGCTTTCCCCGCTTCTATGTTATGGCTGCTAGGTGACACTGGACCATTTTATGATGTATTATTCTCTTCCTTTCTCAGAGTCTATTAATCTGCTATTGTTTTTCTTCTAAAACTGCTCAACTGCTATGTATTTTTAAAAAGAGTTAGCAAGCCTCAAAAAAAAAAAAACATGTTAGGATTGTTTGTTATAGCAGCAGTTCATATTTACTCTGATTAATATAGAAAGCACTCATGAAATAACAATCATAAGTGGCACATGTTTTACTTATTCTGAATCTATATCAGTGATGGATTCTTATAATCAAAACTTCTTTTGCTGGGTGTGGTGGTGCACACCTGTAATCCCAGCAATTTGGGAGGCTGAGATAAGAGAATCATGAGTTCAAAGCCAGCCTCAGCAATGGTGAGGCACTAAGCAACTCAGTGAAACTCTGTCTCTATATTAAACACAAAATAGGGCTGGGGATGTGGCTCAGTGGTCGAGTACCCTTGAGTTCAATCCCCAGTAGCAAAAAAAAAAAAAAAAAAACCAAAACCTTCTTTCTACAGTACTGAGCACTGATGAGAAGTACCCTCAGGTTCTGAAGTGTTTGACAAGAATTCAAGTGTGTTCCATATAATCTGGCTGCAGAAATATATCTATTGTCTTTTAATTCTTAAAAAAAATCCAGCAAGTGAGGGCAATTCTCATTTTATAAAAGCATTTCTTTCTTTAGTGCTTACTACGCTCCAGACATTGTTCTAGTATTATCCCCAGGATAGACTCTGAGATTGCTGTTACTCCAGTCATGGACTCCCACTTCCTGTCTTATTTTTCTACAGACCTCAGCATGATGTGCACTCCAGCTTGTTCAATCCCTCTGCCATCTGTCACCTGACTTCTCACTTCATTGGTTCACAGGTTCCTTTTTATTCTTATCACCATTTATCCCTGGCACACCAGAGCCTCATCTTTGGTAGAAAAGATGCCTCTTACCTGATGCCATTGGGTTCTCCTTGCCTCCAGGATGTAGCACATTCAGTGGCAGATCTTCAGAGCCCAAGAATCAGCAAGTCTTGAAGCTTGGACATCAACGACAACTATGTTTGTCCTTGATAAACCATCCAGTCTTCCCACAAACAGGACAGATGAAGTAGAAATGGCAGAAGAGGGAATTTAGGAAAAAAGCTATTGGTAGCATTGTTTTGTGAAACTCCCAGTCAAGACAATTTCTGTAGAAGGTCTAAGTCAGGCACAAACAGCATATTACCAGTGGTTCCCACAGAACTAGTGCTGACTAAGTTTCAAGCACTTTGTTAAGGGGCTAGATTATAACCAGATGCCATCTTTACCTATCTGAAAAAAAAAAGAGTATCCAAATCAGAAGTGGAAATTTCTGAGGCTTAAAGAGGTTCAAGGACTAAATAGAGACACAGAGTGATAAAGAAAGCAGTCAAATTAGGGAGTCTGCAGGGAGGCCTGCCTGGATGTGCAGAGACTCTTACAATGGCTGTATGCATCCCTTTTAAGAAGACATTTTCTTTTTTTAAAAATTTATTTATTCTAATTGGGTACACATGACAGCAGAATGCATTTTGATTCATTATACAAAAATGGAGCATAACTCTTCATTTCTCTGGTTGTACATAATAAGGAGAGTTGTATCATATGTGCAGTCATACGTGTACCTAGGGCAACAATGCCCATCTCATTCCACCATCTTTCCAGCCCTCATGAACCCTCCACTCCATTCCATTCCTTTGACCAAATTTCCTCCATTCTTCCCTTACCCTCTCCCCCATTATGGATCAGCATCCACTTAGCAGAGAGAATATTTGGCCTTTGGTTTTTGGGGGATTGCCTTACTTTGCTTAGTACAATGTTCCCCAACACCATTCATTTACCTGCAAATGCCATGATTTTATTCTCTTTTATTGCTGAGTAATATTCCATTGTGTATATGTACCACAGTTTACATTCATCTATTGAAGGACATCTAGATTGGTTCCACAGTTTAGCTATTGTGCATTGTGCTGCTGTAAACATTGAGTGGCTGCATCACTGTAGTGTGCTGTTTTTAAGTCCTTGGGTATAGACCAAGGAGTAGAATGGCTGGGTCAAATAGCGGTGCTATTACAAGTTTTCTAAGGAATCTCTGTATTGCTTTCCACAGTGGTTGCACCAATTTTCAGTCCCACCAGCAATGTATGAATGTGCCTTTTCCTCCACATCCTCACCAATACTTGTTGTTTGTATTCTTGATAACTGCCATTCTGATCGGCATGAGATGAAATCTTAGAATAGTTTTGATTTGCATTTTTCTAATTACTAGAGATGTTGAACATTTTTTCATATATTTGTTGATTGATTGTATATCTTCTTCTGAGAAGTGTTTGTTCTGCTTCTTAGCCCATTTATTGATTGGGTTGTTTGTTTTGTGTTGTTAAGTTTTTTGAGTCCTTTGTATATCCTGGAGATCAGTGCTCTATATGATATGTGTGTGGCAAAAATTTGGTCCCAGAATATATGCTCTCTGTTCACCTCATTGATTGATTGTTTTGCTGAGAAGAAGCTTTTTATTTTGAATCCATCCCATTTATTGATTCTTGACTTTATTTCTTGCACTTTAGGAGTCTTGTTAAGGAAGTTGGGACCTATTTGGACATAATGAAAATTTGGGGCTACTTTTTCTTCTATTAGGCACAGGGTCTGTGGTCTAATTTACAGGTCCTTGATCCACTTTGAGTTTAGTTTTGTGCATGGTGAGAGATAGGGGTTTAGTTTCATTGTGCTGCATATGGATTTCCAATTTTCCCAGCACCATTTGTTGAAGAGGCTATATTTTTTTAAATGTTTGTTTTTTGGCACCTTTGTCTAGTATGAGATAACTGTATTTATGTGGGTTTGTCTCTGTGTCTTCTATTCTGTACCATGGGCTTACATGTCTATTTTGGTGCCAGTACCATGTCATTTTTGTTACCATGGCTTTGTAGTATAGTTTAAGGTCTGATATTGTGATGCCTCCTGCTTCATTCTTCTTGCTAATGATTGCTTTGGCTATTCTGGGTCTCTTGTTTTTCCAAATGAATTTTATGATTGCTTTTTCTATTTCTATGAGGAATGACATTGGGATTTTAATTGGAATTTCATTGAATCTGTATAGCACTTTGGGTAGTATGAGCATTTTGACAATACTGAGTCTGCCTATCCAAGAGCATGGGAAATATTTCCATCTCCTAAGGTCTTCTTCAATTTCTTTGTTTAGTGTTCTGTAGTTTTCATTGTAGAAGTCTTTCACCTCTTTTGTTAGCTTGATTCCCAAGTATTTTATTTTATGTTTTGAGGCTCTTGTGAATGAGGTAGTTTTCCTAATTTCTCTTTCAGAGGATTCATCACTGATTTATGGGTATTGATTTGATATCCTGATACTTTGCTGAATTTTTTAATTAATTCTAGAAGTTTTCTGGTGGAATTTTTTGGATCCTCTAAGTAAAGAATCATATCATTGGCAAATAATGTTAGTTTGAGTTCTTCTTTTCCTATTCATATCCCTTTAATTTCTTTCATCTCTCTAATTGCTCTGGCTAGAGTTTCAAGGACTATGTTGAATGGAAGTGGTGAAAAATGGCATCCCTGTCTTGTTTCAGTTTTTTGAAAGAATTCTGTCGCTTTGATAAGGGGGGGGGGAGGCCACGTGGCTTCTCCACGAGTTGGAGTCCAAGAGAGACAGAGAAGGGGTCCCCGGGCTAGATGAAAAGTGGTCTCTCTGGATGGTGGCGATCCGCGCGGCCAATCTCCCCAGGCCCCGGGGTGTAGGTAAAAATTTGCTTCGCCCCAGCTAGATGCAAAAATACCCGGGACAAAAGAATATACAGCTAAGGCGAGCAGAAGCAAAAACCACCAGTTTATTCTAGAAACTACAGAAACTTAAATACACTCTTGGACCAATCAGATCTAAAGGTCACAAACAAAGGGGTGCTCTTTGGCAAGAGCACAGTCTATTAGCATAGAATGGGGAAGGATGGAAGGGAGGGGTTGGAAGGTATGGAGATGCTCCCACAGAATTCTTCCAATTTTTCTCCATTTAGGATGATGCTGGCCTTTGGTTTTGCACAGATAGCTTTTACAATGTTGAGGTATGTTCCTACTATTCCTAGTTTTTCTAGTGTTTTGAATATGAAGAGGTGTTGTATTTTGTCAAATGCTTTCTCTGCATCAATTGATAAAATCATATGATTCTTATCTTTAAGTCTATTGATGTGATGAATTACATTTTTTGGTTTTCATATGTTGAACCAAACTTGCATCCCTGGGATGAACCCCACTTGATGTGGTGCACTATCTTTTTAATGTTTTTGTATGCCATTTGCCAAAATTTTATTGACAATTTTTGTGTCAATGTTCATCAAGGATATTGATTTGAAGTTTTCTTACTTTGATGTGTCTTTATCTGGTTTTGGAATCAGGGTGATACTAGCCTCATAGAATGAGTGTGGAAGGGTTCCCTCATTTTCTATGTCATGGAATAATTTGGGAAGTATTGGTATTAATTCTTCTTTGAAGGTCTTGTAGAACTTGGCTAAGAATTTGTCTGGTCCCGGGCTCTTCTTGGTTGGTAAGCTTTTGATGGCATCTTCTATTTCCTTGTTTGAAATTGATCTGTTTAAGTTGTGCATGTCCTCCTGATTTATTTTGGGCAGATCATATGCTTCTAGAAATTTGTCAGTGTAAGAAGACATTTTCTAAGTTTAGGATGGGAGTACCAAAAACCTGTGGAACTAGAAGTAAAAAAGCAAGAAAGGGTTGTCCTTTAACTTCCAGGGCAATAAAACTTTCCATTAAACAACATGTGTTGTGTTCCCCCTGTGGCCCCTGAAGTTTTTATAACGTTCTTCAGGAAACATAAATGAAACATAAGATGTGGTTTCTCTACCAACCACAGAACATGTGACCTGTGTTGGAGGGGAAGAATTGATACTATAGTTATCCAGATATAGTAAGAAGCCCACAGAGTCTTGAGTTGGGTGCTGAGACTGATTCTGTCTGTCCCTGATACCAGTCACATGGCAAGGCAAGTCACTTGTTCAGAACCTCCAGTTCCTTCTGTGTAAGCAGGAGCTGGAAATAAGGTCAAACTCATGAGACTGGAAACTAGGTGTAAAAATCATGTAAAATTATCCTATTCACTGTGAAGGAATATTGTAGAATAAGCTACAGAGGAAATAAATCAAGGGAAATAAGTGCAGCAGGTATCCATGGAAATTGACTCCCAAGAAACCTGATGATCTTTCCACAGACTTACAGTTTCTCATTGCCCAGGTCTACCATCTACTTCCATTACTGTCTCTTCCTCCTTCCCCTTTTTAATTTGAAAAACTGCATTTCCTTATTCCCTGTAGCTGTCTCATAGGTTGTTGCTCTCTAGGAATGGCAGCCATGGCTGCTATTCTGTGTTTCTCATTCAATCATGTAATAATTTTTCCATATCTGCCAAGCTCCTTGTAGAAATGGGCCCAAATCTCTAGGTGCTGGGTAGAAGTCAGTTGCCTGGATTTAGATCTCCAATAACGTTTTTAATACTTAGTATTAACCAAGCCCATAAAAATGTCTAAAGTAATAGCCATCCTTTCTCTATGAGTAGTGACATCTCATAAATTATGGAATTTGTGGATTGACTGTGTATCACCTTCTGGGTGTGTACACCATTGTCTATTCTAAGCTCTTTTCATGTGGGACTTTTTATTAGAATAGCACTATGAGATTCAAATAATCATTAGTCCCTAACAATTAGGAGAGAAAAGTGGGAGAAAAAGAAAAGTCAAATGACTCTCTCATGACCAAATATCTGTGAACAACAGCTGGCTCTCTGACCTTTATACTAGAACTCTCTCTCTCTAATCCTGGACCTAGAATATGAGGCCTGCAGGAAGTCAGTCAATCAAGTAAAAAGGAGGAAGTTATTCAATCCTGGGGAAGAAAATGGGATCTGGGAAGGGATATATGGAGATTGAGAGTCAAACATACACTGTCTTGTTTGTTCAAAAGATAACAAAGATCCAGCTAACAAAACCTAGAGTTTGGAAGAACCCATTACCTCTAATATCATGAGTTGATTCTGGAGTAATGGCACATGCATGCCTTGGGAAGCCGGGACCTGAATTGCAGTGTTTTAATAGATGATCTGCCTCTTGCAAGACCTCAGTTGTCTCACCTACAAAATACTAGCAATAATGAAGTATACCCTGAAGCTCTTGCAAGCTTTGATGTTCTGTGATCCCAGAAGGGGACTGCAGGGACTTGTGTTTGCTGTCTCTTTGCCTGGCAATGATCATCGGCTCAGCACTTCTGTCACAACAAAAACCTTTTTGTTCCCATAAAAAGGCCAGTGAGGACATGGCCTCTACTTGTGACTGTAAATCTTTAATGATATTAGTTACATTGTCAGAGTTACCAGGAATGTAAACATAACATTTAGTTTTTGTAATGTCACAGATGCCCCCGTAAGATAAAGTTAAGCTATCTAATGTCATCTGATTTGTAAAATGCTATTCTATGAGCATAACCTCTGTGTTTAGTAGAGATACCTTTATCTCTGTTACTTAGGGCTAGATAATCATACTGGCAAACACAGATCAAGCGTACCTGCGTAAGAGTTTAGAAAAATTTGTAGGCCTCAAATTGACTATTAACTAAACATACCTTCTGATTTTGATAGTTTCTTTTGATAGTTATCAGACACTCCTTTCTAAAAATGTCTCTTTTGTAGCCTCCGGTCTTATTCTTGGTGGAGCTAACACAAGTGTATATCTTAAGTTACATTAAAGAACTATTTTTTTCTTTGAAATACCCAGATATGGCTATAGTTCAGTTATATTTGTTTTTCTAGATGTTTAAGACCAAGCTGGTCAAATTGACCTTGTTCTATCAATGGTTAAGAGTCAGTTGAGGGCTGGGGCTATAGCCCAGTGGTAGAGCACTTGCCTAGGAAGTGTGAGATACTGGGTTTGATCCTTAGCACCATATAAAAATAAATAAAATAAAGGGATTGTGTTCATCTAAAACTTAAATAGTAAAAATAGAGTCATCTGAGTTCCCTTAGGGGGTCATTCTTGGGAACTTGAGAGCAGCCTCTTAGCTTCCTTAGTGCCATCTGCCAGGATGGGTTAGGGTCCTGTTGGACATGTGGCTTCCCTTGGAAGCATCAGGGACATCTCCTTCTCCAATGACACTTCTCTTTGCAGTATGTGCATGGACTGACTTTCTGTTCTCCATGGTCTCATTGATACCCCTGATAAGGAGGTCATGTGCCCCAGAGTTGCAAAGCTCTTAGAGTGGTAACCCTTGATCCCTAGGTTCATGTTGACCTCAGAGGGCAAGAGCCAAATATTGGCCATTCTCTTTATTGGTTCTTTTACCCAAGTTTGGGTCTTAAACATCCAGCAAACCAGTTTCACCAGTCTTGAAGTAAGAGTACTAGGTTTTACCACTAATATCTATAACTTTAAAGTTATTTACTCTTTTATTTAACTGGGGGTCAGTATTAGTTCTGGAAGTCAATCTTACATCTTGACTCTCCTTTAGGTGATGGCCTATTACTTCACCATTAACTCACATTGTTATATTAGAACTTATACTTCTGTAAAGAACTAACAAAATAGTTATAAAGTTTACAAGAAAAATAAAAATTGAAAAGAGTAAAAACATATTTAGTTTGTATAATAGCTATGAACCAATAAACAATTTTTATAATGCCAAATATTTAAACTTTAGTTTGAAGAATGCCAGCTTGGAAAAAATTGTTCTTCTAAACTTTATATTTTAATGATTTGTATACTTGGAAGAAGTAAATGTATCTATTATACCCAGAAGCCAGTAAAAGCACAATTACAGTGATGTTCTTTTATTAACCATGTTTAGCTTTTAAAGAAAATTTTAGATTCTGTAACAGAGTGTAATACTTTAAAATAACAGTTACTTAATCAGAATTGTACGAATCCTAATTCTTTAAGACTAATTTCTCTAAATATTAAAACTTAACAGACACAAGAAATCATCTTCATAAATAAGAGAAGGTTAATGTTTTAAGAAATCCTTGTTACTTCAATTTTGGTTTATCGATACATTAAAATTTGACATTAAGAAAAACCTTGAAAAATTTTAATTAATTGTGCTGCTTATATCTAATCAATTTAGTTACACACAAACTTCTGAAATTTACCCTCCAGAAACCTTCTGTAACTTATTTAGACATTCTACAACTTTTTAGTTTACCACACAAAAGGTTTTCTCATCAAGAAATATTTCCTTTTTCTTTTTCCTTTCCATACTAAAACAGATTTCCATATCTAGAACCTTCTTATCTCTTTCCTAGCTGTTGATCCCTTTTTAAAATTCACATTCTGAAATAATCCTTATGAAATTTCTGAATTAAGACAAATTACTCCACTTTAATAAGATGAAGTGCCTTCTTTTTATGGTACTTTAGTTGAAGCCCAACAGAAACCTCTTGTATTCTTTTACATAAAATTACACCTGATAGAATCTTAACTCCATAACCATATTTTTAGTGAAGACACAGAAACAAAGCGATCTCAAACCTTTTTTTATTTACTCATTTTTAAAACACACATAATGTTTAAATATATTCTGTATGGAATTTAAGAGGTCAAGAGTACTTGATTTCATGTTTAGCATTTGATGTTTTAGCACTTTAACTTTCCAAATTCATCAGATGTCTCCTCTAGCAAACACATTTATGATTAATCCCATTGATGTTAAATCTAATGTACTCACTTTTAACTCTAAAAAAAGATATCAGACAAGTGATTTTAACAGTATTATCCTTCTTTCCCTGTTGAAGAAAAATCCTAGAAGCAATGGAAATTACATTCTAGACATTTTATAGACATCAACACTCTGTTAACTGATCATGTAGAAAACCTTATGAGTTAGTAATTTCAAAGACTTATTACTCTCATATGTTTACCTAATTTAAATTGAATTTTTTAAGTCATTGAACTAAAAGGCCTTTGGATCCATTTTCCTTTTAAATTTTCATTTACAAGTGCTCATTTTTCTATATGCTAATTTTAATACCATGTACATGATATATAGATACACACATATGCAAACACAACAATACACAAGTGTGCACACATACACAAAACAGGAAAAACCAGACACCTTGTAGCTATTTGTAGGTAGATCTCCACAGATAGGAGGCAAAGCTACAGATGTTTATTAAAGCCTCTATTAGATTTAACCTGTTAGAAATTAAAATAGAGCCTATCAAACTTTTACATTATTACTTAAATGTAGGGCAAGCTTATACAGTTGGAAATGCTAGGTGTAAGTTCTGACAGCCATGGTGGACACTGAAATCAAGAGTTTAGGTTGCCACTTGTCCTCAATGGCTATCAGATTT
Source organism: Geosciurus inauris (assembly GCA_004024805.1). Classification (NCBI taxonomy): domain Eukaryota; kingdom Metazoa; phylum Chordata; class Mammalia; order Rodentia; family Sciuridae; genus Geosciurus; species Geosciurus inauris. The sequence continues at coordinate 2,295 of PVHX01032064.1, read as the reverse complement.
ATTCCCAACATCACTATGTCTATGTCCTTCTTAGGATATTATAAAGATTTTCCAATGCATTTGAGAGCCAACCCTTGAAAAATTGACTTTTGAACAAAGACAATGAATGTGTCTAAAACCTCCATAGTTGGATAAAATAAGACTGATCAAAAAATACATATTAATTTAGGCATGCGAATGGGAATTTACCATAAAATCATGAGCTCCCAAATATAGGAGGAAAATGATACCACCATAATTACTCTAGTAAAGGAGCATGCAGAGCATCTTTATCAGATTGGAGTGCCCTTTTGGCTCAGATTACAGTCAGTCCAGATTTTATAGAATATGAGAGTCCTAAAAACCTCAGTTAAATATTCTTAAGGTAAAGAAGGTTGGATATATGAGTTCATTCTATTTTTCCTTCCTGTGCTGTAGTATTTAGGGAGAAACTTGTTAAGAAACCAGAGTGGTAGAGTGTAAGAGCACATAAGATAGCCAGCAATTTAGGTCACACAGTGGCTTGAATTTAAAAGTGACTTCTTTTACTTTGGTCTGAAACTAGTTCTCTACAAGCCTTATAAGTCTTGGAAGCTCTGCATGCTCTATAAACCTTGGAAAGAGAGAGAGATTTGGCAGAATCTAAGAAATAAGGGAAGCTATAGTTCTAAGCTTGTGTGGCAAAATCTCATACATAGGGCATTTTAACCATTTTTTTTTCTTTAGTAAAATCAGTCTCTTAAGGTGTAGTCCTATAGTTTATGTATCCTTTGGAGAAGATTTTTTATTCTCCCTGTTGATAATCAGACTAGGTTGGATGCAGAATATTATCAGACATCTCCTTTTCCCAACTGTGATTAGGTCATTTCCCAGGCCTGGTGGCAGAAGAAAATGAAGCACTTTTTGAGAATCTAGCTCCCAGAGCCTCTAGTGGCCAGCAGTTTCCACCCCTCCTTTTTGAGGAAAAGCTCTCCTCTGAACATATAAATTCCACTTTTTTCAGCATGTCAACAAGTGGTGAACGAGGCATAAATGTTGAGAATGAAGCTCCTTTCTGAGTATGAGAAAATAAACTCAGGTGCCCACATCAAAGAAAATCCCATTTTTCTTAGAGATGTCTCCTTATGGGCTTATGACATGTAGCTAACCTGTCTCTCACCACATGGTTCTGCCAAATCTATTGCTGGCATCATTGGCAGAATAAACAAGGGCTTTTGTTTTGCCTCATGCCAAAGACCCTGGAGAATCCAGACTTAAAGGCATGACTGACTTCTCCTGCCATTACAAACTTCCAAATGTGATAACCCGCAGGAAAAAAATGACCTACATGGATTATATTAATATGTGGGGCAAAGGAATCTCTGAGGGCAAGAAGGACATCCAATGGTTGTTAGATGCTTAATGCCTTTTCCCAAAGGAGTTTATAGAAAGGATTTATTGAAAAGTGCTTCTTTTTGCAGCCAAAAAACTCAAGAAGCACAGAAACAATAAAGGGGAGAATCCATAAATGTTTGTAAAAGGCTTAATATGTGAACAAAGGGAACCCAGGCATTTCTTTTTTTTTAATTTTTAATTTTTATTTTTCTCAAAAGTTGAATTTTAATACATAACAGAAAAAGACAAATTTTCAGAAGCTGTACACACTATTCACTGAAAACATTTGTTGAGGCAAATAGAAAAAAATTGTTACAATCATAATTTTTCTAACTTTGCACAAAATTATAAGCAGATTACATTCTTCATATTAAACATCTTAAGAGACATAAGTGTAATGGGGGTCCAATTTATGCTTTTGGTACAAACCTTGCTGCTTGATCATGATTGTCTTATTTTAAACCTGACATGATTGTTTCTCCTTTTCTTTCTCTTCTCCTTATCCCTCCCTAACAGTTGGGGGAAAGAGAAACAAGACTAACATTTTCTTGTCCCAGGCTAAGCTGTCAAGTCCTTCAGTGCCTAGAAGAATGTCATTGCCCACAAGAATAAACAAACTCCAAACCTGGGAACTGGAGCAATGGCTTTATATGCACTTTCAATGAACAGTATATATATATATTTTATCAACTATCTTTACTATACCCATTCCCCTTTCCTGCCCCCCGCCTCCCCCATGTCGAGTCCAGTATTTCTCTATTTCTCTTATGTTTCCCATTCCCACCTCCCTTATTCATCAGCATCCACTAATCAGAGAGACCATTCAGCATTTGGTTTTTTGGGATTGGCTTACTTCACTTAGCATAATGCTTTCCAGTTCCATCCATTTGCCTGCAAATGCCATAATTTTATTCTCTTTTATTGCTGAATAATATTCCATTG
>PVHX01032063.1:0-14298 GCA_004024805.1 Geosciurus inauris | reverse complement strand
GTGTGGTCATTTTTTTTTTTTTTTTTTTTTTTGTGGTTTTGGGGTTTGAACTCAGTGGTACTCGACCACTGAGCCACATCCCCAGCCCTATTTTGTGTTTTTTGTTTTTTTTTTTTTATGTAGAGACAGGGTCTCACTGAGTTGCTTAGTGCCTTGCCATTGCTGAGGCTGGCTTTGAACTCGTGATTCTCCTGTCTCAGCCTCCTTAAGTGCTGGGATTAGAGGCTTGAGCCACCGCACCTGGCTCTGTATGGTCATCTTTATTTTCAAGATTGTATATTTTGTCTTCATTGCCTAAGGTTCTATCTTCCAAGTGACCTAGTGTGTTGGTGATGCTTTCTATTTTTTTATTTGGTTCATTGTTTCTTCATTTCAAGAATTTCTGATTGGTTTTATTTTTTTCAAAATCTCTAGCTTTTCTTGAAGTAATCTTTTGCTACTTGTATTTGCTCCTTTATCTCTTTGTTGGTGTAATCAATAGTTACCTTTATTTGCTCTCTTATCTCTTTGTTGTTATGGTCAATGGTTGCCTTTATTTGTTCTCATATCTCTGTTGAAGTGATCAAGTTTTTCCTGTATTTGCTCACTTAAGCGATTCTTTAATTTGCAGAGCATTTTATTTATGTACATTCTAAATCCTTTCTCTGACATTTCATCAACTGCACTGTCAATGGATTCTATTATTGTAGTATCTTGGTTTGTTTGGGGCACTTTATTCCCTTGTTTTTTTATGTTGATTATGTGTCTTCCTTTCTTGCAATGCTCATCTGAGACATTGCAATTTCTATCCTATAATCTGGTAGTGACCCTACAGATTACCTCTACCTCACCTTAGAGTTCATCTCCCATCTCAGCAGGTGTCCCCTGATGAATGCTACTGCAACTAAAGATGGTGGCAGTGGTGGTGGAGGTAACTCAGGATAGCAGCGGGGTTAGCCCAAGATGGATGCAAATACTTTCAGAGATGGGGCTAAAAGGGTGGGACTTACAATGGCCTTGGGCTGATTGATCATAGATGCAATGCTATGCCATTCTGAGCCGTGATGGGCTGCTGCTTCCAGGCCCTGTCTATTGTCCGTCCCAAGGTGGAGGCTGCTACATGAGGAGAGCTATGGAAATGGCTGCAGTCACCCAAGATGGATATGGGAAGAGAGAAACAGCATGAACTTTGACTCTGTGCAGGGGCAGTTCCGGCCCGGGCTCTCACACAGGCCTACAATGGTAGTCTTAGGCCTGACTTTGTCCTGGACTCTTGTGTGGGTTTCAGGTGGTGAGCCTGGGCCTTGGCCTGGACCTGTGCTGCCATGGGGGTCCCCAGAGGTGGGCCTTGGCGTGGGTTTGGGCTTTCATGGGTTAGCAGAGGCTCTGGTGTAGAATGGTGGGGATGGTCCTGGGCCTGATTTAGGCCCAGGCTCCCACAGGGATCCCAGAGGCAGTCCTGGGCCTGGATCTGGGTTCCCATGTGGGTCAGCAGATTGGCTGGTGACAGTCTTGGGTCTGACCTTGGTTAGGCTCCCACAGAGGTCCCTGAAGGTGGTCCTAGGACTTGGCTTGTGCTCCTGTTGGTTGGTAGGGGCTCTGGCTAGTTTTGCTTCTTGACATAATCTTTCCTTATAATCTGAAATTTACTGTAAAAAAATCTTGGCTTTTGTAATCATCAATAAGCTTGTATGTAAGTCCTCTACTAATGTTGTAATAATGGGCTTTTGAGATATTGCAACAAGTTGTTGAGAATACTTGAAGACATAGGCTATACACATAATAGCAAAGAATAAAACATTTAAGAGGAAAAAGATTTTTCCCTTGAATTCATAAATCTAACACATAAACATGGGGAAACTGTAATCTATGTAAAAGCAATAAATAACCATTTCATCATATTAAGTGAGTTAGAGATATTAATGAAAGTATATAATGGAAGTGTACTTAAGTCAAATGATACAGCCCATTTTCTAGAAAGTTTTGTCTGTCACTATAGAAAATATAAAATCCATCAAATAATCCCTAGACATAATGTTAGTACAGACAAATAATTACCAGTGAGCGCTAAGGATGAAATCAGAGTGCATACTCATTTCAAAAATAATTTTTAAATCCAAAAGGTATAATTAATATACAAAGTACTATACAGACATGGAAAAATATCTTTTCTTAAAAGCAAATAAGCTAAAATCACAAAATAACCAAATGTAACATTAAGCTTTTTAAAATTCTCAGCAAAATCATTGAAATCACCTACCACGTCTATCTTCTCATATTTGAGCAGTAAATGGTATCATCAAACATAGACACTATTTCTATATATATTCATATAGAATTTCCTACATGTATTCATTGATATTTAGAACAGTGGTTGATTATCTACAAATACCAGCCATTCCCATTTGCTTTCTACTTGTTTTCTGTCAAATAAAATCTTACTTTAGAATTCTAATTTATAGAATAGATAAAAGCAATACATATGTTCATCTGTGGTTTGTCAAAAAAACAAAATATCTTCAGGGAATCCCTGAATGTTAGAAAACATAGTGCAATGGTCAAAAAGAATCAGTGAGTTAGACCAGAAAACTTCTAGAACTAATAAGTAAATTCAGTGAAGTAGTAGGATATAAAATTATCACCCATAAGTCAAATACATTGCTATTCATCAGTGATGAATACACTGAAAGAGAAATTAGGAAAACTACCCCATTTACAATAGTCTCAAAAAATATTTAGGAATCAATCTAACAAACAAGGTCAGAAGCCTCTACTAAAGAAAAAATTGAAAAAGACCTTAGAAAATGAAAAGACCTCCCATGCTACTGGAGAGGTAGAATTAACATTGTCAAAATGGCCATAATACCAAAAGCATTTTACAGATTTAATGCAATTCCTATTAAAACTCCAATGACATTCTTCAGAGAAATAAAAAAAAAATCATAAAATTCATCTGGAAAAATAACAGACCCAGAATAGCCAAAGCAATCCTTAGCAAGAAAAGTGAAGCAGGAGGCATCACAATACCACACCTTAAATTATACTATAGAACCATAGTAATAAAAACAGCATGGTATTAGCATCAAAAGAAATATGTAGATAATGACACAGAATAGAAGACACAGAGACAAACCCACATAAATACAGCTATCTCATACTAGACAAAGGCACTAAACACATACATTGGAGAAAAGACTGCCTCTTCAACTAATGGTGCTAGGAAAACTGGAAATCCATATGTAGCAAAATAAAATTACACCCCTATCTCTCACCCTGCACAAAAATCAACTCAAAGTGGATCAAGGACTCAGGCACTAGAATAGAGACAAAGTGCCTAATAGAAGAAAAAGTAGGCCCAAATTTCCATCATGTTGGCTTAGGAACTGACTTCCTTAACAAGATTCCTAAAGCACAAGAAATAAAATCAAGAATCAATAGATGGAATGGAATCAAACTAAAAACCTTCTTCATAGCAAAGGAAACAATCAATAACATGAAGGGAGAACCTACAGAATGGGAGCAAATCTTTACCACTTGCACCTCAGATAGAGCATTAATCTCCAGGATATATAAAGAACTCAAAAACCTTAACACCAAGAAAACAAAAAAACTCAGTCAATAAATGAGCTAAGGAACTGAACAGACACTTCACAGAAGAAGAAATACAATCAATTAACAAAGATATGAAAAAACATTTAACATCTCTGGCAATTAGAGGAATGCAAATTAAAACTACACTGAGCTTCCATCTCACTCCAGTCAGAATGGCGATTATCAGGAACACAAACAACAATTGGGGCTGGCATTATGGCTCAATGGCAGAGTGCTTGCCTAGCATGTATGAGGCACTGGGTTCAATCCTCATCACCACATAAAAATAAAATGAAGATATTGTGTTCCACCTACAACTAAAAAATAAATATTTTTTAAAAAGAACACAAGCAACAATTAATTAAGCAATGTTGGCGAGGATGTGGGGGAAAAAGTACACTCATACATTGCAGGTAGGACTAATTGGTGCAACTCCTATGGAAAGCAGTATGGAGATTCCACAGAAAACTTGGAATAATAACACCATTTGACCCAGCTATTCCGCTTCTAGGTTTATACCCAAAGGACTTAAAATTATCATAGTACAGTGACACAGCCACATCAATGTTTATAGCAGCACAATTCACAATAGCTATATTATGGAACCAAACTAGGTCCCCTTTGACAGATGAATGGATAAATAAATTGTGGCATATATACACAATGGAATATTAATCACCCTTAAAGAATAAAGAAGTGATCGCATTTGCCAGTAAATGGATGGAACTGGAGAATATCATGCTAAGCAAAATAAGCCACAGTAAGGGTGGATGGCACTAGGGAAGAATGGAGGTATTTTGGATTAGATTAGGCAGAGGAGAGGGAAGAGAAGGGAAGGGGTATAGGGGTAGGAATGATAGTAGAATTGAACATTATTACCCTATGTGCTTATATGATTACGCGACCTATGTAACTCTACATCATGTACAACCAGAAGAATGAGAAGTTATTTTCCATTTATGTATGATGGGTCAAATGCATTCTACTGTCATGTATAACTAATTAGAACAAATTAAAAAAAGAATCATTGAGTTACAATGATCTATATCTGGATCACACCAGAACAAAATTACCAATGACTTGTATTTTATGCGTTTTCCCATAATAAACCTTTACAATGTGTAAGCAAGCACTGAATACTGGTGTATAATATATAGGTAAGAAATCATATTAGATATAGACACAATGTAATAAGTTAACTGTGAACATTTTGAGAACAGAGTGCCTATCTCACTAACTGAGGACATTGTTATGTAGATTGATAGGACAAATATCATTTGTCTATATCACACATACCAAATTTTACCCAGCACTTTTGCAACATAAGTGGCTGTATTTATTGATGACAATGTATTCCAGCTATCACCAGAGAATATATTCATATTTAGTTTAAGGTTTTAAATAAGTTTTACAAACAAAGTTATTAACAGAAGTGTGCAGAATTTGAAGAGAGAAACTATAGAGTGATTATTTCAAATACAAACTTCCTAAAAGTGAGTTCTTCAAAGTAATCACAGATTTAGGAAATTTGGAGGTGTGTCATTTTTTTCTTGCCCTCTTTCTGTGCTTTAAGGTGCAAAGTCCAAAATATGATGTTTACCAAGTACTATGTGACTGGGATGTATGTATTTGTCCTGTTTTTCTTCTGAAATATTTGTATGAAAGGTTAATATTAAAAAGAAACACTCAGTTGGGTGCAATGGTGCATGCCTATAATCCCAGTGGCTCAGGAGGCTGAAGCAGGAGGATTGAGAGTTCAAATCCAGGCTCAGCAATTTAGCGAGGCCCTAAGCAACTCAGTGAGACCCAGTATCTAAAAAAAGTGTTTTAAAAAGGGGTGGGGATGTGGCTTAGTGGTTAAGCACACCTAGGTTCAATCCCTGGTATCACAAACAAAAACAAAAACAAAAAAATCTCTCAACTTATAAAGGGAAAAGAAAATTTATGAGAAATAGAAAATAGATATGCTATAATTGTATAGAGCTGCCTGCCGACTTCTACTGAATTTTGCAACACAAATCCCAGCCACAGATCCTGTTTCCCATATCCAATTTCAGCATCAGACTCTTCTCATTTTTCCTTTATATTATAAGAATTTGGTACATTCTTCTGCTTTGTGACTTTATTCTGCTCATTCTTAAAATATATACTTTAAAAAAAAATCATGTTCATAATGGTCAATAGAGAATTTGATGGTACAATGTACCACTTAGCTAGATGCCTGGTAAAGTGGGGGTGAAGGAATACAACTTTACCCAAACTCTGTTTCCCAACATGCACTATGGATGCCAGCTTTATTCATCTACTAGGGCTCTGGCTCTGTCTTCACTTTGCTGATAACTGAGAGTCTGATGACTCACATCTCTAAGTGGAGTGGCTGACCGCACTTAATCATAAAAATATCAAAAAATGATAGGAGAAATATCAACTTAAAAGAATGAGTTAATTCTAAAATGGATTTACATGAAGTCTGGGACTTCTGGGAAGAGGAATCCAAAGTAAGAAAATCATTCTGTCTTGGGAGGAATGGTTTGAAGAGAAGCAGCATCAAAAGGATGGCATTCTAGAAGGCAATATTCGGATTTCCCTTCCAAATTAAGCAATCCCTTTGGATTAAGCAAAGTGGGTCCACAGAGGAGGAAAGGAAGGCAGATGTTTTAGTCAGCTTTGCATTACCATGGTCAAAAGACCTGACAAGAACAATGTAGAGGAAGAAAAGTCTGTTTTGGCTCCTAGTTTCAGAGGTTGTAGTCCATGGTCAGCTGCCTCCACAGCTCTAGGACCAAGCTACAATTATTGTTTGTGCTAATGACCCCAAATTTGAGCCTTGAGCCCACACTTGCTTCTATGTCCAAATCTTTGATTACTTGGCATCTTTCTCACCCTGCTAGACCACATGTTCTATGAGGATGAGAATTGTATTGATTTGTTGCTTGCCCATTTTATTCCAACTCCCAAACACAATGTCTGGCACATAGATGTTTATTAAATATTTGTTGATTCTAATTTGGGAACTGCCTTGTAGGATTGAGGGAGTTAATTTCTTTTGGAAAAAAATACCATTTTTAGTAGTACCAGCATTCTTCATTGACAAGACAGTAAAGCTAATATAGAAATCTAATCTCCTGCATCTATTCCTGGAATCTGCCAGAGATAACTTTATATCACTCCTCAACATATCAAAAATTTAGATAATAGTTGTATTCCAAATATATTTGAAGGTAAATCATCCCATTTATATAAAACCACATTGAATTACTTGACAAAGTAATGCTGGCCCATATTAATAAAAAATTTTATTTATTCTACTTTAAGGTTATCTGTAACAAGAAGAAAACAAGCTGTTCTAACTAGTTAGATTTTTAAGAGGTTGTTCCTGAAAAATGAAAGTTTAACCTATTTTCCTTTCATTTTCAAAACTACTCTCCGAAGGTAACAAAATGAAATATGACTCTAAATTTTTTTTTAATGCATGAAACATCTTATTCCTTTGCCATGGGCATCTTTTATGAATAACATTTTCATCTGCTCACAAAATCTTCAAGTTAAAGCCACTTGTAAGAAGTACACAAAAAGGGGATACAATGGCAGAGTGCTCTGGACTCTATATTAATCTTCTTATCCCAGGCAGAGAAAGAGAGCAGGCCACATCAGAGTCATTTCCTCCCAGGGGAACATTGTGAAGTGCTTACCATATTATGAGGCAGTCCTGCTTGGTCACAGGGAAAAATGGCACCAGTGTAGATAATTACCGTAGGATGCAGTCGGTAATTACAGGACTCCTGTACTTCAACCATAATAGAACTCGTAATTTTCTCAAAAGTCCAACTTTATAAAATCAGAAACAGCTACCCAAGAAATTACATAAAGTGGTAAAACCTTAAACTATTGAGATGTGAAAGAGATGCAAAGAATTTTTGTAACACAGAAAGAGAATCTGGAGACTGTACTGGTGCTTCTCAGCATGTGGCACCATTCAGCTGACTGGGTAAGTTTTACTGTACTTCAATCTATTTGATGAATATGTCTAAAATCTTAACCAGTCTTATTTCTTTCTTTTAAAAAGTACTGAAGGTAGCCAGATGCAGTGGTTCAAGCCTGTAATCCCAGCACTTAGGGAGGCTGAGACAGGAGAATCGCGAGTTCAAAGCCAGCCTCAGCAACGGCGAGGTGCTAAGCAACTCAGTGAGACCCTGTCTCTACATAAAACACAAAATAGGTCTGGGGATGTGGCTCAGTGGTCGAGTGCCCCTGAGTTCAATCCCCAGTACCAAAAAAAAAAAAAAAAAAAAAAAAGTACCGAAGGTAATATTAATTGTTAAAATTCTACCTTTTGTTTGGTACATTCTTTTTCTCCCATTCTACTTTGTACTGTATTAGTTAAGGAAAATAGAAAAGAAAACCATAAATCTTCAGGCAGTCAAATCATTCATTCAAAAAAGAACCCAATTATGTATATAAAAATGCAATCTTTCTTAGTTGGCCAAATGTTGTTATCACACCTAATAGGAAAATCCCTAGTATAATTGCTTGTTAGCTTAAATTGGCAAAATATATGAAGCTGAGTAATGTGAAGAAGTTCAACATTGGTACCATTATTTGAACACCTACTGTGTGTCACACATGGTAGTAGAGCTTTTAACTTACAACTAAATTCACAAATCTGTGATTAGACACTATTTCCCTATATTTCAGAGGACAGAACTGAAACTCAGAGATGAAGTGCTTATCCCAACCCCTTGTTTCTCAAAGGGTGGCTTATAGATCAGCATCATTGGCATTTTTAGGAGCTTACTGGAAATAAGATTTCATAAAAACTAATTTAGCACCCACCAAAGAACTATCGAGCTATCATCCACATTTTACCAAAATCCCCACGTGACGCCTTTTAATTCTGAGAAAGCTATGCTACCTCAAACACCTTTGTAAGTGATTAAGACTAAACCAGGGACTGGGGTTGTGGCTCAGTGGTAGAGTGCTTGCTTTGCATCTGTGAGGCACTGAGTTCGATCCTCAGCACCACATAAAATAAATAAAGGTATAATGTTCATCTACAACTAAAAAAATATTTTAAAAAATGACTAAACCAAACCCAGGCATGTCTGTCTCCAAAGCCTGTGCTTCCCCTCTGGGTCAAGCTGCTTTAAGAATCACCTTGATGATGTCAGCATTCCTGCCTTCTAGTCTCCCAGGATGAGATTCTTGGAAGACTGCCAGGTACCTGGTAAGTCTCCACTAGCTCTCAGGAGGTTTGAAAACCTTGCTTTAGCAATCTGAGTCAGGTTTGCATCTGTACTGGCCCTCACCTCCTGTGCTTAAGCCTCCATCATTTGGAAAGGCACAAGTGGTTTTCACCCCATTTCCTGATGCCCAGCATGCATCTGGTGAGGAGACATAAACATCCGTGGACCTCCAGAAGCCTGAGAGGATCATGGCAGCTTACCATTTTTAGAATTTTAGTTTTGTTCTGTTTTTCCTTTTTACTTCCCCTTTCATCATGATTCAGTGGGAACTGAATCACTGCACATGCAAATAGCTGTAATTGCTTAGGAAATGTAAATAAAGAGCTATAATCACTCAAACTAAATGGTGAAAACCAATTTTATGAGGAGAAACCTCTCTATTTGCATGAAAATTTTGATTTCTCTGTCGAATGACCTCAACTTTTTATATCTTTTTATATCAATCACATCAACAGTAACTATCATTGAATATAATTAGTTTGAAAAATGGCAAAATTTGGAGAAATTAAATAATTTATCAGGCCTAATGGCCCACCAGATAATCTTAGTCTTTTAAGAGTCATCTGCAATATAATCTTTGGAAATGTTAGTTTCCTGCTCTATCCTCTCCTCTGAAAATAGATTAATTTGTTAGCCAAGAGGGATGTATTGAAGCAAGCCTATCACAAAAAGGCCAAATTAAATGCAAGTAAGGTATTTAGAATCTTCCCTTGTTAAAGTAAAATTAGCCAAAGTGGAAGTGAAACTGTGTTATATGGATATTTGGAGCAAAGAAAATGTTGCTGATTAAGGGGGAATACAATCCATAAATTAGAAATACAAGCATATAATATGAAAATGAAATTTTCTTATACATTTATTGATCAAATTTTAGGGAATGATTTGATGATAACCACTGAATATATCAGAATAGATTATATAAAATATTCCTTATCCAATATGGAGGAATGTATGGAGTAATTACATAAGATGTAAAACTCAAGACAAACATTGTATTTGAGAAACTGAGCATACTGAATGGGACATGGGAAATACAATTTAAGACCCTGAACTTATTTGAAAGTTATCTTCAGTTAATGTTTTCTTTTCCAGCATAATTCCCCAAATCCCACAACCACAAATGATGGTTATTAACTCTTCAAGGCTAGAGTTATGACCACTTCTACACTATACCAACCACCAACATATGTGGGATCTGAAATGAAGCCTGGATCCTCTGTGGGAAGCAATAAATTTAAAATACATCTTATGACCTTTGACACAAGAGAAAAAATCTAAAAGAAAGATAGGTAAATCTCTATTTATGCCAGTATCAGACATTTATGATGTACTAGTCAAGGTTTGTCCAAGAAATAAAACCAAGAATATAATAAGATGTATATTAACACACACATTTATATAGAGAGAGATTTTCACATGATTATGGAGAATAATACATCCCAAATTCTACAGCTTAGTCAACACACTAGACATCCAAGAGAGCTGATAATGTAGTTTCAATTTAAGTCTATAGGCTTGAGAATCAGAAAAGATAGTGGTATATTTCTAATCTGAAAGTCAGTAGGCACAAGGCCTAGAGAAAATCAACATTTCAGTTTGAGTTTGAAAACAAGGAAAAAGGGATACACCAGTTTGAAGGCAGAGGGGCAGAAAAAATTCTTTTGGAGAGGATCAACTTCTTTGGTTCTGTTCAGGCTTTTCGACCACTTTGACTCACATGAAGAGGGGCAAAATACTTGACTCAGTCTACCAACTCAAATGTTAATTCATCCAAAAATTACCCCAGAGAAACACCCAGAATAGTCTTTGGTCAAATAATTGGATGCCCTATGGTTGAGTCAAATTGACATTATAAATTAACTGAAATCACAGAAAATGCCCAACCACATACTTTGAGAATACCTGTGGGAGGAGACTTAGCTCTATGTGAGTGCAGTCAGTTACAGATGCCTTCAATAGTGCAAATTTAGTAGTAGCAAAAGGTAGCCAATAGATTGAAATAAATAATAAAAGAAAGTGTCTTACAAAACCACTACTGAGCCAGGCATGGTGGTACATGCCTGTAATCCCAGCACTTTGGGAGGTTGAGACAGGAGGATTGCGAGTTCAAAGCCAGCCTCAGCAATGGCAAGGCACTGAGAAAATTCAGTGAGACCCTGTCTCTAAATAAAACACAAAAAATAGGGATAGGGATGTGGCTCAGTGGTTGAGTACCCCAAGTTCAATCCCCAGTACCAAAAAAAAAAAAAATTCCTGAGTGTAAAATGAAAGAAGGGACAATTTTAATACTGGATCAAGGAATTATGGGTGTCAACTGAACTAAAATTATATTAATAGCAATGTTATTTTGAGAGCCATGATCTATAAAGCTATGGAGTCCTGGTTAATAACACCACCTTACTGACTGGAAGTTAATGTTAAAATTCAAGAATAATGAATAGTATTTGGATCATAGTTAAAGGCTAAGACTTGTGGACTGGCATTGCTACTGCTCTCCAAATCTCAGTTATTGTCTTACTGACATACTAGCCCAGAATTTCCAGCTTCCCTTGCCTTTAGATGGGTCTAGCCAATGAAATATGTATAGAAGATATGTGTGCTTCCCCAGGCTGAGGATTTTAAGAAAATGTTCTTAAACATTCCTCCATGCATTCAGCTCTCCTCTTTTGCCTCTGAATCCAGAGGCTCCGGTGGATGCCCAAGGCTCCAGGGCATCCAGGGTACTGCTGCCTTGTAAAATTGTCTGTGATGATGGAAGTGCTATACACCTACCTTCCACAAAGGAAGCCAACTACGTGGAATTTGAAATGTGACTCTGAGGACCAATGAACTAGAGCTTTAAGTTTTAAATTTTTAATTAATTTAAATAGCTACACAAGGCTATTATTGGCTACTCTATTGAGCAGATAAGCTCTAGAGGATGGAAAAGCCACTCCACAGAAAATACTAGATCCCTCAATGACATATGGAGGAAAGCATACCCCCAAAACACATGTTAAACCTCAATTTTAGTAATAAATAAGCACTTATGATGCTAAGCCCTTAAGATTGGGGGCTATTTGTTACAGCATTGAGCATACCCTGACACATTGCCTTGCATAGGCTGAGGTATTACTTTATTGATCGAACAAATTTTTATCAAGGGCTGACTCTATGTCAAATGTAACTACTCAGAGCAGAGAAAACAGCATGAATATCATTTTGTGTCAGTTCCTGATGTCCCTCAAATCCCATGAGGGTGGCACATGTGGGTCTAAATGGAGAGAAACTCTGAAATTGGGAAATCCAGCATGCCAGTGAGTGATGAGTAAGCTTGCCATTCACCTGAGTAGAGAAACACCTAACCTCTCAAGATTGTTCACTGAAAAACTGACCTACATAATGGCCTACCTAAAGGACAGACAGGGAGCTGTATTGATAGCATACCCACAAAGAATGCACAGACACCCAGAGCTGGTGGCTGGTTGCCTTCTCCAGAACTCATAGCATTACTGACTTATAAATGAGGGTCATGAAGCACATATAGTTTTCATAATCTCCCAAATACATGTACCTAGCAGATAGTGGAGCCAGAATAGAACCCAGATCGCTGATTCAAAAGCAGGTAAATTTTTCCTATAAAACAACTCCCTCATCAGAAAATTCCTGTGTATTTTACTAATTTTGGCAACAAAACAAAGGGAGATGAAATTCCTCATATATGAGTTGGTAAGATTTTAGAATATGTACCATAGAGATATAAGACATGTTAAAATGTTAAAGCACCATAATGCTTCTTTTACATTATTTTGTTCCACTTAAATTCTATAACATCATAGCCCTAGCTTTATGTATGACTGCATGTATGTTGTGATTCTACATCACATACAACCAGAGAAATAAAAAATTGTGCTCCATTCATGTACAATGAATCAAAATTCACTCTGCTATCATGTAATCCCAAATAGAATAAATAAATATATTTTAAAAAATAGAAATACTTAAGTGAAAACCAAAAAAAAATGTGAGTTCACTGAAACCTTGAGAATCCTGAAATCAGAACATAACTCATAATATATGTAAAGAACAAAGACAAAATAAATATCTTCAGTTTATATGCACTCAACTTTTCCTCTTTCAGTTTATAAATATATTGATAACATTTTAGCAACCATTTGATGACAATCTAAATACTCCAACAAAAAAGAGTTCTTTTAATTTTATTTTCAGATATTACAAAGTTTGTGTGGCAGCCCTCCCACATCTGAACTTCAAAATACAAAACAAAGGTTTACTCTAAAGTGGGAAATAAAATGTAATGGTATTTCAGTATCAATGAAAAGAAAAGTATGTCAAATATCCCCCAAACCAACCTACTCACTTCTAGACTCTTTCCCTATCTGCAAGGACATGAATAAATACTGTAACTATAAAAACAAAGCAAAATAACTTGCAGAAACAAAGCATCTTTTCTGCACCACATTTTAGTTCACAACATGGCAGAAAATAATTTAATATAAAGGGTAAATAAGGCAGAATTATTAAAATTTAAAAATGTCTTCTCACTATACAGCCTGTGAAGCAGTATTTTAGTTACTTACCTTACTAGTTTAAAGTAGCCTATGTTCACTAGCAACTTAGAAAAAGATCCTGAAGGAAACAGCAGGACACTCTTCAATGCTTTTGGCAATCCTGTGTGAAAAAAGAGGACATTATAATTTTGAATTGCAATGATTCAGAAGAATTGGACTCTGAATAAAAAAAATGTTTTAGGAATATCAATGTATTTTATTTATATTCTTCTCTTTATGTGTGCCCAAGAGAGATATGTAACCAAAAAAAAAAAAAAGCTAAATAAGCCTAAAATTTATACTTTAAATAACTACAAAGCACAAATTCAAATAAATGAGAAGGCATTGAGAAATGGAGCATTTGGCATTTTTCTTTCTTAATTTTACATAAAATCAGGGTGTAGGTTGCAACCGATGGTATTTTAGTTTTGATGAAACATGGTCATAAGAGGATTTACCTCCCAGAATTGGACTAAGGATAAAATAGATGAAGTGAAGCCTGATACATACAGTACTAAACCAGTATTAGTTGTTATTATTAGTGATTTTTCTTTGGAAATAATATAAATTAAAGGGTCTACTAAAGTTATGCCGTTTTGCAATTTTGTAATTTATTTCGTACTCCTGAGACCTCTTCAATAAATTTCACTATTGTGATAATTTTAAAATATGTCTATAAGTTCTTTGGTAATTCTCCTTCCAAAAGGCAAAGCTAAATTCACTTCCTGTGAGTGCAGGCTTTATTATTTACTGGCTTCTATGGTTAGAGTGCAGAAGTGGCAGTCAGGGATATGCAGGACTAAATCACAAAAGGCACTATGGGAAGCTCAGCCAAGGGCAGGCCCAAGATTGCTAGCTGTCAGTCACAGGGGAACCCAGACTCAGGAGAAGGACTGCCTACGGGGACCCCTGCAGGAGACCTGGCCTAAGTGAGG
>PVHX01032062.1:0-14297 GCA_004024805.1 Geosciurus inauris | reverse complement strand
ATACTGTACAACACACTTTCCTCCATGCCCAGTTTTTCCCAATGGAAGGTCATTAAGTATACTGACCCAAATCCAGGGAGGGATGTAAGCAAGTTACAACATTATATTACAACATTATCCTTGAATTACATACTTTTTATAAGTAGTTTTTACCACAATTTCATGGATTCTTATACCAGAGACTAAAGCCTACTCTTAAAAATCACAAGGAATTGTAAAAAAAAAAAAATGCATATTGTGTTTATCTGCAGTCATTGGGAAGTTAAGGGGTATCTTCTTCCAGTAGCAGTGTTGAGAGTAGTTTTTAAGTCTTCTGTCCACCACTAATTTAAGACAACTGAAGTTATCCCATACTAGTTTATTTAGGGTGCGATTTTCACTCCTCAATAGATTTTATATATTTCTCATATGCGTCTTCGCTCATTAGGTCATCTAGCTCTGAAGGGTCACTCAGTGTCATCTTTATCAGCCAACCTGCGACCAAAACCAAAAGTTTACATTCCAAATTACCTTTTTAAAAGGTCAAAGTCATTCAGTATGTAAATTTCTGAGTGCCTCAAAATTAATCTAGCACACCAGATCAATTGATTGGATTAATCCAATGTACACAAATAATACATT
Source organism: Geosciurus inauris (assembly GCA_004024805.1). Lineage (NCBI taxonomy): Eukaryota > Metazoa > Chordata > Mammalia > Rodentia > Sciuridae > Geosciurus > Geosciurus inauris. The sequence goes on along the minus strand of PVHX01032062.1, from coordinate 13,676 downwards.
ATTTATGGAAGTTCTTTTCTATTTTTTTTTTTTTTTGGTACCAGAAACTGAACCCAGTGGCACTCAACCACTAAGCCACATCCCCAGTCTTTTTATTTTTTATTTTGAGATAGGGTCTCGTCAAGTTGCTTAGAGCCTCACCAAGTTGCGGGGCTGGCTTTGAATTTGTAATCCTCCTGCTTCAGCCTCCCAAGCCATTGGTATTATAGGCATGGACCACTGAGCCCAGCTTATTTATGGAATTTTCAAATTTTAGCACTAAGAATTAATATATTTGCTTATTATAATTACAAAGAATTACAGCCAGAATAGAGCATACCATGATAAATCAAAAATTCTTAGGTTGTAAGAAGGATGAACTTGGGGGCTGGGGCTGTAGCTCAGTGGTAGAGCGCTTGCCTAGCATGCATGAGGTACTGGGTTCGAGCCTCAGCACCACATATAAATAATAAATAATAAATGAATAAAATAAAAATCTATCAACTAAAAAATATTTTTAAAAAAAGGATGAACTGACATTTAAAACTTTAAATAAAGGATTCAAATATGTAAGGCCAGGTATGTCTTTCTTTAATAAAAGGTACACCCACACTGGAACCACTGCAGTTAAAAGCATCAGAAAGCAACAGACAAAAGGGTGAGGCAGCAGGTAAAGAACCACAGCCTAATCCTAAATTTGCCATTTACTTGCTGCATGAACCTGACAGGTAAATTTGGGGAAGAAGGGAGCTCAATTTGTATATAAAATGGAGAAAACTGCTAGTAGCACAAACTTCATTAGGATTATTATAAGGATGAAAATGTAAGAAACAACTTACCATCTTCATAACAAGATTTGTTCACAAGCCCTGGGTTTTCTGCAAGTGCCTCATTAATTTCAGTTACTTCTCCTGATAGAGGAGAATAGAGTTCACTGGCAGCTTTCACACTTTCCAAAGCACCAAACTCATCTAAAGGGAGAAAAATTTTTAAATATTAAATGTCAAATCAAAGACTTGAAAATACAAAATATGAAGAAATGGTTACCTTTCCTACAATCATGATTTTAAAAAATTCTAGCCAGGCACAGTGGCACACGCCTGTAACCCCAGCACTTTGGGAGGCTGAGACAGGAGAATCGCAAGTTCAAAGCCAGCCTCAGCAACGGCGAGGCACTAAGCAACTCAGTGAGACCCTGTCTCTACATAAAACACAAAATAGGGCCGGGGATGTGGCTCAGTGGTCAAGTGCCCCTGAGTTCAATCCCTGGTATTAAAAAAAAAAAAATTCTAAATTTTACCTGGCATGGTGGCACATGCCTGTAACCCCAGCTACTGGGGGCTGAGGCAAGAAGACCACAAGTTGGAGGCCAGCCTCAGCAACTTAGCAATACTTAGTCTCAAAAGTAAAAAGAAAAAGGGGCTGAGGATGTAGCTCAGTGGAAGTACCCCTGGGTTCAATCTGCAGTACAATTAAAAAAAAAAAATACCCAGAACCCTAAATTTCCTTAATTGGAAATAAAACCATAGGTTTTGTCATGTTCATATCTCCTATTAGAAGGTATAAATACTCTCCATAAAGTGAACCTATTTGTCCTGGACACAGTAAATAATAAATGGTGAGTCACCTGAATACCAGATGTGCTTATGACATTCAGTAACTCAATTTTCTTTGACTTACTGTGTCTCAGAAAAAAGAAAAAAAAAAAAAAAACAAACTCTTAGGAGTTCCAGTAATGAAGCACCTCACATTATATGACAGCAATCAGAAGGGGACCAAACCAGGTGAGATCCTCACTCCCACAGCATGACTGCACATGCAAAGAGATCGCTTGTTTGGCAAAGAGGTCGCTTGTTTGGCAAAGAGGTCAGAGGATGGAGTGTAGAGCTGCCAGAGTGGCTGGGACTTGGGGGCTGAAACTGTAGGAAGAAAGTAGTCACAGTGAAAAGATAAAGGCATTAACAGGTACAGATCCCAAAATAACCCACATGTTGGAATTAGCAGAGAAACTCCAAGTAGCTCTTAGGAAGGTGCCCAGAGACTTAAAGATTACTGCATTGAAGCAACATAAGGAGGAATATTTGCAATGGAAAATTTTATATAGAGGCTCTAGAAATGGAAAGTCTAATACCTAAAAACACTCAATGGAGAGTACTAATAGCACACGGAGACAACAGAAGAAAGGACCAGCAAAGGTGAAGCAAAAATCAACCAAAACTAACCACACTAAAAAGTTACCAGAGCCAAAGGGGCCTGTGGGACAGTTTCAGATGATCCAACAAACATGCAATTAAACTCACAAAAGGAAGGAATTAGGGAAAAAACAAAAGCAGAGATAATGACCAAAAAAATCTCCAAATTTGATACTCAACGGAGAAAGACAAGATGGCTGACTTCTCATCCTGAAAAACATAAGCCAGTCAACAATGGAATGAAAACTGAAGTGCTGAGTATAGAGGGAGAAATCTGTCGCCAGGAATTCCATACAAAGCAAAAATACCCATCAAGAATAGAAGTGAAGGGATAGGAATAGGAAAGACAATGGAATGAATCTGGTGTAATTTTCCTATGAACATATATGAATACACCACAGTGAATCTCAACATTGCGCACATATCCACAAGTCTGGGATCCTAATTAGAATAAGATAAACTCCATGTTTGTAAAATATGTCAAAATAGACTACTGTCATGTATAACTAAAAACAAAAATTTTTTAAAAGATTGGCAAAATCTATGTACACATGAATATACCACAGTGAATTTCATCTTTATAATGTGCTAATTAAAAATAAAAGGCCAAAATAAAATAAAGTAAAGCAAAGACATTTTCAGATAAATAATGAGTCATAAGCATATCCTCACTGTAAGAAATGCTACAACCTCTCATACTGAAGGTGATACTACTAGTGAACATGAGTAAATACAAAACACATTCTTTTTCTTAATTCTACACAAGGCACTCTACTGTTTAAAGCAAACACTGAAATACCATGTTGTAGAGCGTATTGCATCTGTTAATGCAGAACACTGAACAGCAGCACAGTGAATGGACAGGAAAATAAACTATACTGGGGCTGGAGTTATGGCGCAGCGGTAGCGTGCTCACCTCGCACACGTGAGGCACTGGGTTCGATCCTCAGCACCACATAAAAATAAAGATATTCTGTCTGCCTACAACTAAAAAAAATGTTTAAAAAATAAAAATAAAAAAAATAAACTATACTGTCCCAAATAGAAATTTTTTTTAACAGTAAATGGATCAACTCATCAGCCATCACGTAGCCATGCTACTTGAGTGATGTATTACCTCTAAATAAACTGGGATAAGATGACATACTGTGAGCAACTGTTGAACAGTACAAAGAAGTACACTCAAAACCAGTGGAGGCCAGTTATAGTGGCACACCTTGTAATCCCAGAGACTCAGGAGGCTGAGGCCGGAGGATTGAAAGTTCAAGGCCAGCCTCAGCAACTTAGCCAGACCTGGTCTCCAAATTTAATTTTAAGAAGGACTAGGGATATAGCTCAGTGGTAAAGTGCCTCTGGTTTCAATCCTCGGTACAAAACAACAACTGCAGCAAAAACTCAAAAGAATAATGGAGAAAATAAAATCCAACACCAAAATTTAGAAAGGCAAAAGAATGGGATAAAAATGAAAGCGGACCTAAACTCAGACCTATCAGTATTATAGTAAAATGACTAAACAATCTCATAAAAAGGCAGATGTCAGAATGGACAAGAAAATAAGACCAAACTATAAACTGTCTTTAAGGAATCTATTTGAAAGCTAGCATAGCAACATTAAGATCAGACAAAAAGCATGTAGCTCATTGGTAGAGCACTTGCCTAGGCCTAGGATCAATCCTAGTATTGCAAAAAAAAAGAAATCAACAAAGTAGATTTCAAAACAAGAAGTTATTAGAGATAAAAAGGGAAATTTTTTTTAACAGTAAATGGATCAACTCATCAGCAAGACTAAGAATCTTTTATTCAATGTGTATACACCTAACTCTAATGGTCCTCTGCTTCCCACTGCCGAGCTGAGCAACACTCCTCCTCCAGACCCTCCACCAAGAAGTTCCGCTTGAAGCCAGCTGTCTGCAGACTGAACCTCTGAAACAACCTGTGATCCCAGGCAGTGAAGAAAAGGAAAGGCAGCTGGGACGGGAAGCAGAACCCAGAACCCCGGAACAAACTGGGTCCCAATGATCAACAGAAGTTCTACTCAGTGAATGTGGATCACAGCAAACTGAAGTAGGTCAGACCTCAAAATGGACTGTTTCCCTATAAAGCTGCTTATGATGCAGACCTTACAGAAGCCAGCCACACAATTTCCCACTTAACCAGGAATTAAGTGGGAAATTGATTTGTTGGAGTTTATTACACTGATTAATAAATCTCTGAAACTTGGGTAGGGGGACACAGTGTAGACACTTCAAAAAAGAGTTTCAAAATATACAATGACCAAAGGGAAAATCTGACAAATCTACAGCTGGGAGAATTTAGTACCCCCTCTCAAAAAGCTGTAAGGATAGTTTGAACAGTATCATCAATCAACTTAACCAACTGAAAGTTAACCCTCACCCCACCATAATGGTCTGAGGTGAGGCCTCTGGCAGGTGATCAGTTATAAGGTGGAACCCTTGTGAATGGGCTAAGTGTTTCTATACAAGGGACCCCCAAAAGTTCTCTCCCTTCCTTTATGCCATGTGAGGATACTAGAGGAGATAGCAGTCTGTAGCCCAGAGAAGGCCCCCACCCAGACCAAACCATGATGATACCCTGATCTCAGATTTCCAGCTTTCAGAACTTAAAAACTGTAATACAATTCGGATACTCATAAGCCTCCCCATTTGTGGTAGTGTTTACTGTAGCCCAAACCAAGGCAATACTCAATAAACGAAGAATAGTCTTTTTTTTTTTGGTACTGGGGCTTGAAGTCAGGGCTTGGTACTTTGGTACTGAGCCACCTCCCCAGCCCAATTTTGTGTTTTATGTAGAGACAGGGTCTCACTGAGTTGCTTAGTGCCTCGCTGTTGCTGAAGCTGGCTTTGAACTCGCAATTCTCCTGTCTCAGCCTCCCAAAGTGCTAGGATTACAGGTGTGCGCCACTATGCCTAGCTAGAATAGTCTTTTTAAGTACATATGAAACACTAAGATCATATGCTGAACCACAATATAAGTCACAGCTTCGAAAATTAAAATCTTACACAGTATGTTCCTTTATTACAACAAATTAAAGTTAAAAATTAGTAACAATGAGCTATCTAGAAAAATTTCAAATATTTGGAAACAACCATACTTCTAAATAATTTGTAGATCAAAGAAACCAGTTGGGAAATTGGAAGATACTTTGAAATAAATTATAATGAGAGTACAACATCAAAATTTGTGGGAGCCGGGCACGGTGGTGCAAGCCTGTAATCCCAGCACTTAGGGAGGCTGAGACAGGAAAATCACAAGTTCAAAGCCAGCCTCACCAACAGCGAGGCACTAAGCAACTCAGTGAGACCCTGTCTCTATATAAAACACAAAATAGGGCTGGGGATGTGGCTCAGTGGTCAAGTGCCCCTGAGTTCAATCCCCAGTAACAAAAAAAAAAAAAAAAAACTTGTGGGATGTATCTAAAATAGTGCTTAGAAAGAAATTAGCATCTTGTGGCACACACGTAATCCTAGTAACTTGAGGCCAGTCTTGGCAATTTGGTGAAACCCTGTCTCAAAACAAAAAATTTTTTAAAAGGGCAGGGGATGGCTGGGTACAGTGGTGCAGTGGCTCAATGGTCAAGTAGTCAAACACCCCTGGGTTCAATCCCCACTACAAAAAAAGAAAAGGAAAAAAAAAAGAGAAATTAGCATCTTCATAGTACTTTGAGGTTTTATGTTAAAAGTCAATGGCCTAGGGACTGGGGTTGTGGCTCAGTGGCAGAGTGCTTGCCTAGCAGTGTGAGGCACTGGGTTGGATCCTCGGCACCACATAAACATAAGTAAACAAAATAAAGACACTGTGTTAAAAAAAAAAAAAGTCAATGGCCTAGGTGCTCAAAACACTAGAAAATAAACAAAAGGCAATCCCCCCTCCCCCACTCTTGTGTGTGTATATTGTAATGGGACTAAGCCAGGGGCACTCTAGCACCAGAGTTGTAGTCCCCCCTTTATTTTTGAATCCTGAGACAGGATCTCACTAAGTTGCTCAGGCCAACCTCAAACTCTGCAATCCTCCTGCTTCAGCCTTCCAAGTCATGGAATTATAGTCCCATGTGTGTGCCACTTGGTCTCCCAGCCCCTTGTCAAACTTAATAGACTTCAGCAATATTATATAGTATCAATCCACATGTGTACAAGTGAGGAGGGTGGTATTAAGAGCCATTTCCCTCTCTTCCTACCTTCCATTATCAAGTCTCAAAATGCTCTTTATTCTCCTTCTCACCATCCTTTATAGCAAGTGCGGGCAAAACAACCCAGACCTGCCTGGTGAAATATGAGAAAGCCTCTACTGAGAGATTTCTGGTGGAGACATTCTTTCTGAACAAAAACAAAGGACAACCTGCCCCTCTTCAGACTCCCAACGCACTGAAGCAGAAAGGTTTGCCAAGTGGAGGTGTCCTTGATGGCTCTCAGTGAACAAACCCCATGCCCACCCATACGCTGCCTGTATGAGACAACAAACCCCTTAGTTGCTAAGCACTTTCATTTGAATACTGTTTCCTGAGTTGAAGGCATCTAACCCTGGCACAAACAAGTTGTTGTTCAGGTAAAGACCAGACAATGAAAATTCATGGCATGAATTGTGACAGTCCAAAATAAGAAAAACCACTTACCTTGTTTTTTTAATTTTGTCCCAACTTCAGGCAGACTACAGTAAACAACATCTCCCAGAGCTTCCTAAATAACAAAAACACAAAAAACTCTTTAAGTCAAATGAAGCCAGGCTCGGTGGCGCAAGCCTGTAATCCCAGCACTTTGAGAGACTGAGACAGGAGAACCACGAGTTCAAAGCCAGCCTCAGCAACGGCGAGGCACTAAGCAACTCAGTGAGACCCTGTCTCTACATAAAACACAAAATAGGGCTGGGGATGTGGCTCAGTGGTCGAGTGCCCCTGAAATTCCTCAGTAAATAGGGACAAAACACTGAATTCCCTGTAATTCAGGCAACATGGTTTACGCTCAGGAGACTAGATTCTTTGGTCTTCCTTACAACTCTTTAAAAGTGTATACCTATTCTTCATTCAGAAGCTGCACTGCAACAGGCCACCACCAGCCAGATCTGGCCCCTATCCTGCAATGACCCCTGGCACAAACGGCTGCAAACAGTTTCTAGCTCTCTGAGAACCAGCAGGCTGTGCTTTTCCACCTCTGCAGCCTTACTTAGACCGCGACGCGCACTGCCCTTCCCTTGCTGCGTCCTACCTCACTGGATCTACAGACCACAGTTCTAGGAGACATGGACTCCAGGAGACGAGGCTGGTCTCCATCAGGTGAGTGGACCACAACCCCTGGCACTACTCTGGAGACCTCTTCACCTGTTGTTTGCTATGTCGTTGCCATGTGGTGACTCTCCTCATGGACAAATTCCAGGAGGCAAGGACAGCATTTTACACAGTATTTCCCAAAACACCCTGCACTGCACCCCACAGCAGGTACACAGGTGTGCTGATGACATGAATCTTGATACCCAAAAATCCAGCATGTCTGAGGAATTGTGTCCTCCCACTTCCTCTTTCCTCCCCTGCCTGCCCCTCACACACATCCAGTTGAAAATCACTTTCCTGTGCTACTGTTTGCCTTTACATTTTCTTTTAAACAATGTCTCAATATGAGGTAGGTGGAAATAGGGAAATTAGAAGAGAAAATATAAGCTAAATAAAAGGTTCCCCTGTGTTAATCTGTGCCTATTTGGGTTTTCCCTCTTTTTTATGGCTCTGGGTCATGTGGGCATCAACAGTAGCCACAAAATACTAGCAACTCTCCAACACTTTCGCTTGCTCTTCTTTTTCTTCTTTCCTTAATTGTTCAATGTAAAACCTGTGTCTTTCTAGAATAAGGTATGTTTCCTACTCTTTAAGCAATAACCAGGATTTCTTAAAATACCACATACTGACCTAATGTACATTTTACTTGTTTAATCTGATTTCCTTCAGGGGGCCTTTAAAAAGGCTGAAAGTACTACATGAAATAAACAAGTTTCAAAAGATAGAGACAGTCTAAATTATGTGAAAGCACACTATCAAAAGTATTTCAAGACAATACCTGTGCAAAATTGCTGATTCCCACTGTTCCAATACCATTTTCTGTAGTTATCCATTCATGTTTCTCTGTGAATTTACGCACTAAAACAGAAGACCAATATTTCAGAAAAGTAGTGGCATCGTTTCTTTAAAAGGCCTTACCTTGCCAGTAGTGATGCACACCTATAATCCCACCTAATATGGAGGCTGAGGCAGAAGGATCACTTGAACCCTAGCGTTCAAGGCCAGCCTGGGCAGCAAAGTGAGACCCCCATCTTGGGAGTGTCGGTAACTGCAGCCTAGTTATAAGGAATGAAACAGGCCTCCTGGAACCATTATAACTTAAGTTCTTAAAACTCTTTCATCAAATGTCACCTCGTCCTGGAAGAAAGTGGGTACTGCTATTTAAAGAATACTATGGTCTGGGGGTGCAGCTCAGTGGTGGAGTGCTTGCCTAGCAAGTGTGAGGCCTTCAGTGCAAGCCCCAGTGTTAGCACAGAAAGACCGGGACAGCAGCAAACTTTACAAGTCATTTCAGGCTTTATTCAGGAACAGGACTACATCTACAGGAATGGACACACTTTCCCGGTGGAAAAAAGAGCCGAGCCCCGCCCCACCCCACCCCAACAAAGAAAGGGACTGGGTTTTATAGGCTATTTTGGGAGGTGGCCGGACCTGGCCAGTTCTGGCTAGTTCTCCAGGCACTCAGGAATTTAGGGCTTGTTAATCAATTCAGTGAGATGCTCAGTTTATCATTTCAATACGGTGATATGCTCCCTCCTCCCTGGATTAGCATGAGGAAGACATTGTTAGGGGAGGTGGGAACTGTCAGCAGTAATCAGCATCAGGAAGACACTGTTGGGGGAGGTGAAGGTAACCAAATGCAGGGCTATTTTTCTTTTCCCACACCCATTACCCAGCACTGCAAGTAAGAAAAATTTAAGTAAAGGGGACCCCGGGCTAAATAGATGGTATATAGATCTTCAGCTACACATTCAGTTCTCCCTCTTGTCCTGCTACAACTTCAGAACTCACTGATCACACTACCAATAATGAACCCTTACTTCTGAAAGTAAGGGCTGGACAAATACAAATGGATGGCCGCTCTGAGACTACTGTCCTGGCCATACTGTCTGATTGTGAAGACAATCTCAGGAGTGAGGCTGTCTGACAATCACCTGAGCAAATAAGGAACCCCAGTGTAGAGGAGGCAGACTGTCAAGAGCCCAGTGCACCTGAGTACACTTCTGTCTATGGCCATAGATGGTCTTTTACCAGGCATGCTCCTTAGGCTAAAAGCAGTGTTAGTATGATTCTCCTTTAACCCTTGGCCTAACAGGAAAGAGGACAGACTAGGTAAATAATTACTTTCTTACTGGCCTTGAAAAAACATGGCTTTTGGCCTCAAGAAATCAAGAGTTGTGATTCATTAAAATTTTACATTTTGGGGGCCTGGGGTTGTGGCTCAGTGGTAGAATGCTTGCGGCTCGCCTCACACGTATAAAGCACTGGGTCCAATCCTCAGCACCACATAAAAATTAGTAAATAAAATAAAGGCATTGTGTCTATCTGTAACTTAAAAAAATATTTAAAAAATTTATATATTTTTTCCTTTCCAGGTCATTAAGTAAGATTATTTTACATTAAATGTTGGTCAGTTTCTTACTATTTATTTGATGCTACACTAATACTTAACAGGTAACATTTCTTCAGTGCTCATTGTGTCATTATGTATGTATAGCAGTTACATTATTTCATTTCATTCACCTAACAACTCTGAGGTTAAGTATTGCCTCCAGTCTTTTGGGGAAAACAGATTCAGAGAGGTTAAATGCCTACACCCAAGATCTCACAGCGCATAAGAGGTAGAACTAAAACTGGAAGTGGGGTCTATCTGCTTTTAAAAACCTAGGTGCAGCAGGGCCTGGTGGAGCACACCTATAATCCAGACTCCAGAGATTGAGGCAGGAGGATGGCAAATTCCAGGCCAGCCTTATTAAATTAGTGAGATCCTGTCTCAAAATAAAAAATAAAAAAGGTCTGAGTATATAGCTTATGGTAAAGAGTCTCTGGGTTAAATCCCCAGTACCAAAAAGTAAAAAATTAAAAAAAAAAAAAACAAACCCTAGGTGCATTGTACCCCATAATATGTACAATTCTTGTGTCAATTAAAAAATAATAATAAAAATTAGAACCTAGGTGCTTAACCAGATAATAGGCATTGGTATTTTGGACAATATTTAACTAGATAACAACTCCAAACAGAGATAGTGTAAAAATCCATAGACCTGAAAATAAATTCTTGTCTGAGAAATGCATTACGTTTGTATTCAAGTGGTAATGCATTGGAATGTGTCACATTGTTGAGGGAATATAAGGGAGAGAAATAACTTATGCTTCAAACTTTCAAATAAATGTAAGTCCAGTTCCAACAGGTTTGTGAAACAACGAATTCAGTGAGACAACAGCCAGAGATCTATGGTCCTAAATTAGCAGCCCGAGTTCTTAACAAAATGCAGTTAGTCTTGCAAGTATTTGCGTATAAAGAAAGAAAACTGTTTTTCCTCTCGCTAATTGTACTAAAGCAGCACAAATGGCCAAGCCATCTGTGGGCAGGTTTCCCAGTTATTTCAAGTCCGTTTAAGTTAGGCCTTTTTTCAGCTCCAGTACACAAGGGCCCAATACAGACTTCAGCAGAACTTCTGTAACGAGTCCAGAAGACTTTATCTTTCGTTTGTGTAAGACAGCCATCTTCACCGTCACGCTCATTTTCCCTAGCAAAAATCTAAATCCAGTTGCTTTAATTTTAATGCTTCCCCTCAATTTTACTTGGGAGTTCTCAGCAGTGGCTCATGTAGTAAACTAAAGACCTCCACATTAGGGTCTCACAGTGCACACAAACGCGAGGCTGAACCAAGGTCCCGAAGAACCTCAGCGATGCCTGCTTGGCTTCTCCAGCAGCGGCGGCCGACTCGCGGGCGGGAGCTGGCCCGCCACCACTCCCCTCCACGTCCTTACCCACGGGGCAAAGTCACTAGTGTTTTCTCACGCCTGCTCAAGAGCGAGAGGGGCCAAGGAAGAGGGAGGCCAGCAACGAGCCGAAGCGCGGGACAGGGCTCTCACACTCGCTCCGCGCCAGGGACTCCGGAGCGAGAACCCGACGGTCTCCGCATCCAGCTCAGCCCCGGGAGCGAGCCGGAGGGAGGGAGGTGCCTGCTCACGTGCCCGCCACGCTTACCCGAGAGCAGAGAGGGTCCGGTGCGCAGCGTCCGAACGGCGCCCGCTCTCGCCCGCCAGGGCGGCGGCGGGCAGAGCGCGGCCGGCGCAGGGGCTGCACGCAGACTGCAGGCCGCAGCGAGCACGCTCCGCGCCACTCGCAGCGCCATGTTCGCAAGGTACAGAGGGTCGCCGCTGCTCCTCCGCCACCCGGCTAGCCCGGCTGGAGCGAGCCGGTTGGGACGGGGGTCGGGGCGGGGGAACCTGGGCGGGGCTAGTCCTGATTGGGCAGTGCACAGGGGGCGGGGACCCCAGGGTCTCATTCATCTTCGGATAGGGCAATATACTAGAGAGGCGTGGACATGTTGAAGAGGGGCCCGGATGGGGCCGCGGAGGAGGGGCGGGGACTAGTGTCGGGCCGGGCCGGGTCACCTGGACTTGGAGGCGGGTCCTACAGGAGGGGTGGGTCCTCTCCCGGGCGTCGCTACTCCAGAGCTATAGGGCTTGGTCAGCAGGCCCGGGGTCTCCCTAGCCCGTGGAGTGCGTGCAGAGCTGCGTCACCGCGGTGGCTGTGAGCAAATCTCCAGGCAGGGCATGGCTTTGCTGGGCTAGTTCATTCCCCTGCCGTCGAGTCCTGGGAGGGCAAGGCGCTGCCAGTTTCGTTAAAGGATGCAATCCTGCCCTTCTGCACAGGACCAAGGTCATCCAGAGCTGGGTTCATTCCAACCCGAAGATGATTATTGGGCAGTGGCCAAGGTCGCATTGACACATGCAGTTCCTCTGACTTTGAAATATTGAAAACAATTCAGGAGCCCACTTTATTTCCTTATAGATCCCAAGAGGCCCCAAAGAGATAGGCAGAACCGGGAATATTCTAGAGGGCAAACAACTTGCCAAGGGTCAGGAGTGGCTTCTTGGTGGAGGTTGGACTGGAGCTAGTCTCTAACGCAGGGGTGTCCAAAAGGTAGAGCTGAGACCCAGCAGGGACAGTTACTTGCTTAATCAGCCAGCGCTGAGACCAAGTCGTTCTAAGAAAAGCCCAGGTCCTTGTCCATATCCTTGAGTACAGAGAATAATTACGTCTGGGAAAGACCTCACCTTCAACACAGATTTTATACAGTGGGTCCCATCAGGAAAAGAAAAAAAAAAAGTGCTGGAGTGAAAATGCCTCAAGCCCCCACAACCTCAGTGCCACCTAGGGTGGGGAATGGGGGGGCAGGTGTTTTTGCACCGAGTGGACCAGGCCTATCGGAAGGATTGTCAGCACATTTGTGCAGAGGCATGCGAGGGCTGTCATGCTCCTTTTTCCACCTTCTGAGCCCTTCCTATGTGCCTGGCACTGTGCAAATATTGTCTTCTCAATTCTTTTCAAACCCCATTCCGGAAGGTATCACTCTCATTTCATAGATGAGGCCTGGAGGCTCAGAAAGGTTAAGTAACTTGCCCAAGAGTGGAATGGGGAAGGCTTAAGTATAGCTTAAGTAGCTGCTAGGCAGCAGTAGTGGGATTTAACATATAGGCTTCTACTTGCCTCCGTTTGAGATACTGACTCGATCACACTGATGGACTGTACACTCCAGATCTTGGCTCCTTTTTATAATGTCAGTATTCTCTTCGTTCTGTTGTTCTGCACGAGTTGGTGCTATACAGTGGAGCCCATGCCCTAAAACTCTTATCCTCAGTTTGACTAGCTCATTTGGTGGGAAGAACAAGATCACATAGCAATGAGTGGAACATATCACAGGCCCTTCCACCAAAAAAGGTAGCAAGTGTGTCATTTTTTTTTTTCTGACAAGCACTGAGTATAGCAAAAATTCTCACTCATCCCCAACTTGATAATCTTTAACATCCACAGTTTTGAGTTTTACAAAAGTTCATCTATTGCACATTTGGTACAAGCACCAGAAAATTGAAGATGATTATTCTTTCCAGATGTCTCAGGAGGGTCTCATTCATCTTAGGCTAATAGGCATCTTTTCCTCTTAATAAAATTGAAGAAGGTGTCTGATATGTATAATCAAGAGGGAAGTGGAGAGTAAATGAGAAAGAGGGAAAGAAGAGATGAAGAATTTAAGACTCCATATGTCAGAACTCTTCCTTGAAACAGGCATGATACATATCTGGGTGAGTTTCTGTACTAATCTATTGAGAAATGTGTGAAGACCTTGCTATGGGTTATTTGGTGGATATTTCTGCATAAATAGTTCTGCATAAATAGTTTATATGTGATGCAGTAAAGAATGGATGATGGA
>PVHX01032061.1:0-14291 GCA_004024805.1 Geosciurus inauris | reverse complement strand
ACTGAATTTTTGATCCCTTCTTCAGAATCCTAATGCTTGGTACCACAGATATAAAAAAATAAAAAATCCAAAGAAAAACATTTGTAATAGGTTTAGGATTTTTTAAAAAAACTTTATTTACCTTGGTTAATAGATTCAAGTATGATTTTTTTAAATTAGTGGAGTGGTAGACACTGATAACTCACAAATATCTGGTTTTCCTGTGTTACTGAGTATACAAAGGATTATATTTCAGAGTTTTCTGATAGTGGAGTGTGGCTCTGTAGCTAGTTCTGACCAATGGAATATTAATGAAAGTGGACATGTCAGTATTGCTCAAGAGCATGCAAGGGCTGGTATATCACTCTCAAGTGCAATTCCCTTTTACACAGAGTCATAGAAACATATGCAAATGCAGGTGCCATAAGGTTACAGTAATATGGAATAATAAGCCCCTTGCCTTCTGGAAAGCTGCCTTGCAGAAGTTTTCAGGCCAACAGTGGACTTCATGTGAATGAAGGTAAAATTTAGTGTTAAGCTGCTGAGATTTCAAACTGAATGGCTACCAGGCATAAACTGGCCCAAACTGACTAGTGCAAAGAGCAGACAAAAACTAAAGACATGGAGGCAAATTTGCCATTAGCTGGTTAGAAGGATCTAATGAGCACTTTCATTGTGTGAAAGTATGATAAACATGCCAATGCCTTCCACCCAAAACAGATTTTCTAGGGTTGCTATTTAGCAAGAATGTCTTTGAAGAATACTTCCTTCCCACTGAGTCTTGATTTTGCTTCAGATTCTATTGTGGGGTAACTTTGGGGAGGTAATAATATCTCCCTAAAAGAACAGAAAAATAGAGCCAGGCGCAGTGGTGCAAGCCTGTAATCCCAGCACTGAACTCCTGTCCATGAGACAGGAGAGCGAGTTCAAAGCCAGCCTCAGCAATGGCGAGGCGCTAAACAACTCAGTGAGACCCTGTCTCTACATAAAACACAAAATAGGGCTGGGGATGTGGCTCAGTGGTCGAGTACCCCTGAGTTCAATCCCCAGTACCAAAAAAAGAAGTTTTCCAATTCTTGAGTACAGATGTCTTTCTGTTTATTTGTCTTCCTTAGTTTTATCAGAAATATTTTGTAATTTTTAGTGTATAAAACTTTTACTTCCATGGTTATGTTTTTTTCTAAGTATTTTATTCTTTTTGATGCTATTATAAATGGAATTATTTTCTTAATTTGGTTCTTGGAATATTCATTGTTAATGTATATAACTGAAACTGATGTTTTTAATATTGCTTTTTGTATCCTACAACATTGCTGAATACATTTCTTTGTTTTGTGGCATTTTTAAGAGTTTCTATGTAAAAGGTCATGTCATCCACAGAGACAGTTTTACTTTTTCCATTTCAAAATTGGATGGAATGTTTCTTGCCTAATTTCTCTGGCTAGTACTGAAGCAATGCTTGTTGAATAGAAGTGGCAGAATATGGCATCCATGCCTTGTTCTTGATCTTAGAGGAAAAATTTTCATTCTTTCACCTTTTAGTATGATGTCAGCTGTAAATTTTTCATATATGAAATTTTTTATGTTGAGGTTATTTCCTTGTATTTCTAGTTTGTTCATTTTCTAAGTTCCTTTCCTCCCAAATAGGTGTTGGATGTGTCCAAATTCTTTTTTTTCTGCCTGAATATAGATGATTCACGGGCTTTATTCCCCCTTCATCTGTTAAAGTGATAGATCATTGATTTCCCTATGTTGATCCATTCTTGCATTCTAGGAATAAATCCCAGTTGGTCATGGTGTTCAATCATTTCTATATGCTGCAATTTGTTTTGTAAATATTTCCATGAGTATTTTTGCATAAATACCTTAAATAATACTGGTCTATAGCTTTCTTTTCTTGTAGTGTATTTTCTGGGTTTGGTATTAGTATAGTGCTATCCTTATAAAGTGAATTTGTATTTTCTCCTCTTCAATATTTTGGAAGAATTTGAAGAGGATTGGCGTTAATTCTTTACATTATCATTGTTTTTTGTAGTACTGGGGATTGAACTCAGGGGTACTCGACAACTGAGCCACATCACCAGCCCTATTTTGCATTTTATTTAGAGACAGAGTCTCACTGAGTTGCTTATCACCTCGCCCTTACTGAGGCTGGCTTTGAACTCATGATTCTCCTGTCTCAGCCTCCCAAAGTGCTGGGATTACAGGCATGTGCCACCACACCCAGCTCCTAATTCTTTACATTTTGGAAGAATTCGCAGTGAAGCTATTTGGTCCTGGACTTTTCAGTGGTAAACAGTTTTTGATTACTGATTATTCTCCTTATAAGTATAGGTCTGTTTAGGTTTTCTTTTGTTTTTTTTTTTTTTTTGGTACTATAGATTGAACTCAGGGACCCTCGACCACTGACCCACATCCCCAGCCCTATTTTGTGTTTTATGTAGAGACATGGTCTTACTGGGTTGCTTAGCGCCTAGCCATTGCCGAGACTGGCTTTGAACTCATGATTCTCTTCATGATTCTGTCTTGATTGTGTATTTGAAGGAATTTGTCCATCTCATCTAAATAATAGAATTCATTGGCATTCAGTTGTTCATTGACCTTCATTGTAATCCTTTTTCTTTCTGTAAAATCAGTAGTAATATCCCCTCTTCCTTACTAGTATTAGTTACATCTCCTTTTCTTTTCTTAGTCAATCTAATTAAAATTTTGTGTATTTTGTTTATCCAACTAGAAAAATAAATCTTGTTTCTAATGATTTTTCATATTGTTTTTCTATTCTCTGTTTTGTTTATCCCTGCTGTAATCTTTATTATATCCTTCCTTCTTATAATTTTAGGTTTGGTTTATTCTTTCTTATCGAGTTACTTAAGATGTAAAGTTAGGTTGTTGATTTGATATCTTTGTTTTTTTAATCTGAGCATCTAATGCCATGTTTCTTTCTTAGGTCTGGTTTCTCTGTATTCCATAAGTTTTGGCATGTTGTGTTTTCATTTTCATTTGTTTTGAAAATATTTATTAATTTCCCTTATAATTTAAACAAAACACTCTTAAACCATGGGGAAAAAAACTTTGGCACATGGGTTAAGACTGTTTTATTTAATTCAAACACATCTGTAGATTTTCCAGTATCCTTTTGCAATTAATTTCTAGTTTCACTCTATTATGACCAGAAATAATAATTTGCATAATTTCAATCTTTTAAAATTTTTAAGGCTCAATTTGTGACCTAATATATGGTCTATCCTGAAGAATATTCCACCATCACTTTAGAAGAATGTATATTCTGCTATTACTTGATGGAGTGTATTATTTATGTCTCCTGGGTCCAACTGGTCTATGGTTTTGTTCAAATATTTCACTTATTTATTGATCTTCTGTCTGGTGTCCTATCCATTATTGAATGTGGAATATTTGTATCCTACCATTATTTATAGCTGTACATTTCTTCCTTCAATTCTGTGAATCTTGCTTTATATATTTAGGAGCTCTGATGCTTTGTATATAATTTTTATTATGATGAATTTATACTTTTATTGATATATAACATACTTCTTGTCTCTTATAACAGTTTATGACTTAAAATATATTTTGTCTGATATTAGTATAGTCGCTTCTGCTTTTTTTAGTTACTAATTATGTAGAATATATTTTTCTATCCTTTAATTTTCTTTTTTTGGTGGGGGATACCTGGGATTGATCTCAGGGGCACTCGATCACTGAGCCACATTCCCAGCCCCTATTTTGTATTTTATTTAGAGACAGGCTCTCACTGAGTTGCTTAGCGCCTCGCTGTTGCTGAGGCTGGCTTTGAACTTGTGATCCTTCTGCCTCAGCCTCCCGAACTGCTGGGATTACAGGTGTGTGCCACCATGCCTGGCCTTTAATTTTCAAACTATACAAATCCTTATTTTAAATGATTCTTTTATATACAAGAAATAGTTGGATCCTATTTTTTTATCAGTTCTATAATTCTGGCTTTTAGTTTGGAGTTTAACCCACTTACATTAAACTGATAAGGAAAGACTATTGCCACTTTCTAAAGTTACAAATATGTATTTTAAACAAACATCAACTTAACTTCAATTGGATAAAAAACTTTATTTCTTTGCAATTCTGTGCTCTGGTTTGTTATCAATGCCACAAATTACATCTATATATATTGTGCATACTTTAATATATATTTGTAATTACTTTATGCTCTTGTTTTTTTAAATTCTATAGGAAATAAAAAGTGGATTTACAAACCAATATTATAGTAAAACTGGTTCTTATAATGATACATTGATTTACTTTTCCCAGAGTACTTTATATTTTCATACGGCTTTGAGTTTCCTGTCTAGTATACTTTTGTTTCTACTTGAAAGATGCCCTTTAGCACTTTTTTTAATTTCCCAGAAGTATTTTATTTAATTTAAAAACATTTTAATTGACAAGTAACATCACATTTTTGTGTATATATTTTGATGTATATACACATTGTGGATTGGCTAATCTAATGAATTAACAAATGCATTACCTTATGTAGTTATTTTTGTTGTAAGCACATAACATCCACTCTTTACATTTTTCAAGAATACATTACGTTGTTATAAACTATAGCTGCATTGCTATACAATAGATCTCTTGAAATGTACTCCCTCTAACTATAATTATGTGTCCTTTGATCAACATGTACACAAAAATGTCCATGCACCTGGTGTGGAGAATGACTCTCCCTTTAGTCTTATTCTGTCCCTGTAACTTGTTAGAGAAGTGAAGTTTACAGTGGAGGCAGTAGGGGTCAGATCCATTTTGTTCTGACCCAGTCTCATTTTTAAACAGGTGTAATGTGCCTAAGCTTCAAAGGTGGAGCTATGCCAGCATTCCTCTGCCTCATTCTTACTGCAGGAAGCCAGTTTCTATATTTTATTTGAAGTGGTTTTATGCAGTAGAGAATCTCCTGTCCTGCCCCTTACCCAGTGGTAGGTAACATCTAATGGTATTGGTTCATGCTTCAGGAAATCATTTTTTTCTTCTCCATGTTCACTAGCCACAACCAAAAAGGTTTCCTGCCCTTTACCCTTTAGCTTAAAGCTTTTGCTGTAATTAAAAAGAGTTTGAAGTTATGTCAGCGAAAATGGTAAAGCATCCTTGAAATTTCACTTTTTTCTAAAGGAAAGAATGGCTAAACTTGTCAGAAATAACTTTTTCAGAACTCTGGAAATTAATCAAATCCTTGCAACAATCTGGGAAGCATATACTCAAGAAAAATAACTTGAGGCTGGGGTCGTAGCTCAGTGGCTGAGTACTTGCCTAGCATGCGTGAGACATTGGGTTCAATCCTCAGCACCACATAAAAATAAATAAGTAAAATAAAGGTATCGTGTTCATCTACAACTAAAAAAAATTTTAAAAAAGGAAAGAAAAATATCAATCTCAGAACAGTGAGCTGGGCAGTAAATACAATTCAAATTTTTATTGAGGGCACAAAGATTTCCTTATCAAGTCATTTTCTTCCTCTGAAAAATAAAGGGTTGGCACTGGTCTATAGATTTCTTTCTTTCTTTCTTTTTTGTACCAGGGATTGAACCCAGGGGTGCTTAACCACTGAGCCACTAACAGTAGCATTTTATATGCAATATTCTATAAATCTGATAGAATTATAGTATTCATAACCTCCAAGAGAAAAAGATCATTGGTTTCTACATATATAATTAATGTCATATGATATAAGCAGTTATGTTGTCTACAATTTTTTCAACTATTTTATTGATTCTTTTTTAAATATATTTTTTAGTTGTAGATGGATGCAATACTTTTATTTTATTTATTTTTTATGTGGTGCTGAGGATTGAACCCAGTGACTCACATGTACTAGGTGAGCATTCTACCACTGAGGTATAGCCCCAGCCCACAGCTACAAAATTTTAAAGCCAGTTTTCTAATTTGCCAGAAAAAATATTCATAACTAAAAAATATTGAATTATTCAAATCATTTCTTTTAGTACATGTGTCTTTGGTATTTCATTAGATGATTGGCAATGTTTATCCACAGTTTTGCCTTTGAACATTTGTTTAGAACATCTCCCCCATCTTTTTTTTTTTCTGCTACCAAAAACATCATAAAGCAATGGTACAGTGATACCCTGATATATGTGAGGGTTAGGATTTGATCCCCAACACAGAAAAAAAAGAGGCTATAATAAATATACTCTTTTACATCTTCTTGGGTACATGTATGAAAATTTTTTAAAGATATACATCCATAAGTAGAATTGCTACATCATAGAGTATGTGAACACTAGCTTCATTTTCTCTCTTTTTTTTTTGGTACTGGAGATTGAACTCAGGGGCACTCGACCACTGAGCCACATCCCCAGCCCTGTTTTGTGTTTTATGTAGAGACAGGGTCTCACTGAGTTGCTTAGCGCCTCGCCATTGCTGAGGCTGGCTTTGAACTCGCGATTCTCCTGTCTCAGCCTTCCTAAATGCTGGGATTATAGGCTTGCGCCACTGCGCCCGTCTTCCAGTGTGATTTTTAACAATACACATTCACACCAATCATGTCTATTGGATGTGAAAAAGTACATCATTATGGTTTTAACGTGCATTTAATATTGAAGTTGAGTATCTTTCCTTATGTTTTTTGGTTATTTAGATTCTAACAAGCATTGAAAATAAAATAAAATAGTTCCCATACAGAAAGATATGTAATTACTTTGCTTAATTGTCTACATATATTTTATCTCAAAAGGAAGAAATTCAATCAAAACTTGCAACATAATATTTTAGTCAGCTTTTTTGCTGCTGTGACTAAAGGACCTGACCAGCATAATTATAGAGAAGGAAGAGTTTATTTGAGGGCTCATGATTTCAGAGGCGTTAGTCCATAGAAGGCTGGCTCCATTCCTCAGGGCTTGAGGTGAGGCTGAACATCATGGCAGGAGAGGTTGGTGGAGCAAAGCAGCTCACATCACAGTGATCAGAGAGAAAGTATCCACTCACTAGATACAAATATATACTCAAAGCCATGCCTCAATTCCCACCACCTCCATCCACATCCTACCACTTCAGTTACCACTCAGTTAATCCCTATCAGGGAATTAATTAACTCACTGATTGGGTTAACACTCTCACAACCCAATCATTACTCCTCTGAACTTTTTTGCATTGTCTCACTCATGAGATTTTGGGGGACACCTCACATCCAAACCATAACACATAAACATAGTCATATAGATAGTTGATACTTTTTACTTAAACTAATTTTATAGGACACAAACTACCAATATATTAAATTCCTTTGATGTAAAACACATATCTTTTTACTTTAAGAATAGAAATTTGTTTAGGGAGTCATGAAAACCTTTATCCCCTTATTTTTAGTTCCTCCTTTAATTTCTTTTTCTTTCTTCAGGAAGAATCAAAGTCATGACTTAATGAAATGGGTAGAATCAGGTTGCAATTTCTCTCCAAATATTTCATCTTTTCATATTCACTTAAAAATCTGTAGACAGCCCGGCACAGTGGCACTTTCCTGTAATCCCAGTGGCTTAGGAGGCTGAGGCAGAAGGATCACAAATTCAAAGCCAGCCTCAGCAAATTAGCGAGTCCCTAAGCAACTCAGTGAGACCCTATCTCTAAATAAAATACAAAAAAGGGCTGGGGTTGTGGCACAGTGGTTAAGCACCGCTGGGTTCAATCCTTGGTACACTCCCCCCAAAAAATCAGTGTGCAAGCTTCTTTAGTGTCTAACATTAAAACTATTTTATCAGTTCCTATAAAACTCATATGAAAATTAAAATTTTCATTGTGTAATTATCATGAAGTAAAGACATTAAAAAGTATCTAGGGCTGGGGTTGTGGCACTTGCCTAGCATGTGTGAAGCACTGGGTTCGATTCTCGGCACCACATATAAATACATAAAATAAAGGTCTATCTACAACTAATAAAAATATTTTTATAAAGTATCTAATCTTTGCAAAATATAATAAAACAAATTAATCTTTTGAGATCCTCTTAATTCTTAAGCAAGTACCATGCCACCTGTTATGTGTATAAACTAAAAGTATGCGTATATATACACCCTTACGCAAAGCCATACAGATATATGGAATTGAATGGAATTTTTCTTTGGTATAAAACTGTGTGTGTGTATACACACAATATAAATATAAATATGTTTATATGTAGAGTGGGAAATAATTATGTTTTAGAATCACTGTGTTCAACTAAAAGTCATAAATAATATGACCTTTTTCTCAGTTAATGAATCCTTTAAATCTGTGTATGGGGAAGGTAACCCCAATCCATCCATATTCCAACATAGTCACAATCTCTGTCATTGTGTTCAAAGCATTCTTAGTTTAAGAAAGAAATCTCAGACCTATCCAGATGCATGGAAATCACACACAGAAGAATAAAAACAAAGGTGATCACAAATTAAATAGCTAGATTTGTTGTTTGAAGAAATGTACCTGAAGGTACTAAATTTTTAGACTAACTGGAGTTGCCAGATAAAATGCAGGATGCTAAGTAAAATTTGAATTTCACATTTTAAAAAATGAAAATAGAATGTCTCATGCAATGTTCAGGACATACACTAAAATTCTGTTTGTTGTTTACTGTTTTTTGTTCTGAAATTAAAATTTAACTGGTTATCCTGCATTTCTATCTGACAAATCCCATAACCCTGAATCTACTCCAAGCGAATTAATAGTTAAATTGCTGTACTCACTTGTACTTTCTGAAATATTTGCCCATAATAAAAAGCAGTACTGACAACCTTTCCTGATTATAGCAGATCTTCTCAATTAGAACTCATTTACAGCAGAACTATACGAGGTTAAGTTCACCCAACACAGGAGTTTCCTTAAGATTTCAGTTTTCCCTATTTTCATAAAACAAATAACCTATGAAAGAAAAAATGGCCTTGTCATTTGTTGAATCCATGGCAAATTTGGAAGAAAATATTCTATTTTCTTAGAGAACAGAGCAATTAATTACACAAATGGTGTCCTTAGGTGACCATATGAATTAAATACTTTGATAGGCAAGTTGTGACTTTTTTGCTTCTTCCCTATGGCAATTAAGCTGATTTGCAAAACAAAAGGAAATCCTACTTAAAAAGTTTAATATAAATATATTAGTCCCTCCTAAGCTGCTTCAAATTCTGTCCCACATTTCTATAGTTTTACACTGTAGGAGACTTGTTTTAATAGTTCTTTAAAATATTGCCAAACGTTCCCAATATTAATTTTCAGATATTTGAAGTTGTTTCCTTCTCTTTAGCCTTAGCTTAGAAATAGCTCTTTTGTTTTCAAATGATTTCAAAGTTAATTTTTTTGCTCTCTCTTAAAATGCTGAAAACTTGGCAAGAGTGTGAAAGCCATGCAGGAACAGAGCATGAAGTTAACATGACAATCACTTTAAAAGGTGCTGGTCTTATGTATGTATGTATGTATGTATGTATTTAGTAGTACCAGGGATTGAACTCAGGGGCACTCCACCACTGAGCACATCCCCAACCTTATTTTGTATTTTATTTACAGACAGGGTCTCACTGAGTTGCTTAGCACCTCGCCGTTGCTGAGGCTGGTTTTGAACTCGTGGTTCTCCTGCCTGCCTCAGCATCCTGAACTGCTGGAATTACAGGTGTGCTCTACCGTACCCAGCATTTTCTGTTATTTTTTAATATTTGCTCTTTGGAAGACTAGAAAGTTCATTGGGTCCCTTTTTCAAATAAAATATTGGACTGTTAAAAGTAGCAGAAATTAGAGAATATTATGGGTCCCAAAGGTCAGTTGCTAGGCTTTATAGATTACCAGATTACCAGAGGGTGAAGGTGGAAATTGGGACTACTAAATGTCAGACTGGGAGCATTCAGAAAAATAGAGGCAAAGACTAGTGTCAGCAGCAGAAAAGGCAGAGCTGAGTACCCACCAAGTTTAGGTGCTGAAGACCTTTGCAGTCGGCTTAAAGATGACAGAGACTATGTTCTTTTTTCTATATATTTCTCCCTCATTCTCTTACTCCCCTCATTGTTTTTCATTTTTCTCATTCCCTTTATCTTGCTTTTTCTCTTCAATGATCTTGCTTATGTTTTCCTACAGACGAGCCATAACTTTAAGTTAAAAGAACACCAGTGGGAGAAAGGGAAGGAGGGAGGTGGTACTAGAGATTGAAATGAAGCAAATTACATTCCATGCACATGTGATTATGTCAAAATGAACCCCACTATTATGTACAGCTGTAATGCAGTAATAAAAGCATTTTTTGAAAAAAAAGAAGAAGAAGAACACCAGCACTTTGGTGCAATAATTCACTTAGGTACCCTAGGAACCTGGTTCCCAACAGAGCTTTATGGAGAAGCAGCTGAGACAAAACTAGAGCATACTTGACACACAATACCTCATTGCATTTATAATACAATCTTACAAAATGTACTTTGTAAATTTCTATCTCAATTTATCCACAATACAAGTTTTCCAAGTTATCCTGGGGCTCAATCACCAGATTATTAAAATATGACTTTGGACTCTTAGTTTAGGTAATATGGGGATTACAAATGAGAATTCCTTGAACAAATTCATTTTATGCTTTGTCATACATTTTGCTAAATACAATTTCTGAGGACAAAATCCTATATTCCCCCACTTACAAAGTCCAACTTTCAGACCATACTTTGAGAATGAGTTCTTTCTGTGATGTTGCTCTACATTTCATTTCATTTCAATTTCTAGAGATTTAGTATATTCACCAGACAAAATAAAATTAAAATATACATTTACTGTGTATATTTTAAATGGGCACTAAATGTAAATGTAGGAAAGATTGATTAAAATGTAAGCACACATAGGAAGATGATGATTGTGTAGACTGAAAAAATAGAGGCCACTTACTGAAAAGAATCAACAATTTTCCATTGTAACCTCTGACCTTCTGCTTCATGGCTTAAACCCTAGAAGATAATTGTGACTATATGCAGTGTATTAGTCAGCTTTACTTCACTGTGACAAAATACCTGATATAAACGATTTATAAGGAGGGAAGATTTGTTTTGGCTCATGGTTTCAGGGATTTCCCACAGAAACCTGGCCCTGTTGCTTTGGGCCTATGGCAGCACAGTACATCATGGTGGGGAGCACATAGTGGAGGAGGCTTCTCACCTCATGGTGGCTAGCAAGAAAAAGAGCAAAGAAGGGGCTAGGGTTCAAATATTCCCTTTAGGGGCACATCCCCAGTGACCTAACTTATTTCCATTGGGCACCACCTCCTAAGGGTTGCAGTACCTCCCAATAGCCCCTCAGGCTGGCAACCAAGCCCTTAGCATATGAGCCTTTCAAAGACATTTAAGATCCAAAAGATAATATGGAGATTGACCCATTTCTCTGTTTACTAATCACTCTTGTTCTACTATCTTTTATCTCTATTGAAAGTGTTTGTTTCTTCTTTCTAAGGATGATTTCCATCTTTACCATCTTATTTCATTTATGAAAGTAAGTCCAACTATTCTTTTTCCTTTTTGTTTTCCTATGAGCAAAGAATGCATGAGATCTAACCTTCTACTTGTGCATATCCAGACAAATGCTAGAAATTGTAAGGCACCCAAAAGGCTTTTTTGACCCTAAATATCACTCCCCTATGTTTGCCACTTAGTCTAAACATGTCCCTTTGTTTATCCTTTGTAAGCTATGATATTAAAACAATTGCTTGAAATAGACATGCTATCAGGGCCTTCTTAAGACAATTACCCATTACTGGACATTATCATCTCAGTACCAAGAATATCTTATTTTAGTAACCCAGTAGAGATTTAAGGGAATAAGATAAGGGAGAGAAAAGTGAGTCTTTTTGGAAGGAAAGGTTCCAAAGGCATAATACAAAAAGTGAGAGATTATGAACATTTCTCTCTCCACCCATTCAAACTTATTACTTCAGAATTAAAGTGGGTATCCTTGTCATTACAACCATTAAAACATTGAATATGCTAGTATCAAAGGCTACTTCCTTCTTCCTGCATGTATATTTATACCATCTGCCTTCCCTATTTCTATTCACCATCAAGCTGTCATATACCTTCACTTAATGTAAGTTAACAAAGAAAACACAACACCAATTGAATTTGTGCAAAGCTAAAGTATCTAAAAGAGATGAAGATAAAATCTTATTAGGAGGGATATAGAGCAAGTGTGTTGTATGTATCTAGTCTCCTATTGAATCAACTGAAGTTTTAGATGAAAATATTTACCAGCAGCAAGTGGGTGGAAATATTTGTGAATTGATTCTAGTAAGGAGGATTCTTGCCACTAAGAGGCCAGAGGAGATGGCTTTAAAGTGGTACAGAGTAAGAATATATCTGGATCAACTCAGAAGCAAAGAAAGCAAGTTATCATGGTCATAGAGAGCAAGAGAGTTTTCCTCATTGATTCAAGAAAGAATAAGAACTAGGAGAAGGTAGATGCAGAATGTACAGAAATCCTATGTGAAATTTTTGCTGAAATGGAAATACATAACATAGTCAATTTAGTTTTAAAAGCAATAGATGAAAAGAACCTTGAGAGCATTTAAAAAACTGTATATTAAAATGTTCATTTCCTAACTCTCATTTAATTCTGTGTGAGTATGCTTTTCTTTGTACCTTGGATATATCCTTTAAAGCCCTTGTATATGGGGAAAGAAAGAATAAAAATATCAATCTGTTTTATAGCTAAGAAAAACAGTGTTTATCAGTAACTATAGAAGCTAATAACCGTTGATGTTTATCAGAAGTAATTTATTTCTGGTAGGTTTCAGAATCAAATACACAAGGGAATTCTAAAAGACAAAGGAGAAAAGGACCATTTTGTGGTTGACAGTAATAAAACTGATAGCTATGAAAAATAGTTCAGAAAAATGCTTAACACATTTAAAAATAAAACCACTGTGATAGGAAAAGGAAAAATATATCATGAAAGTTACATTATGCCATACCCTCCCAAAACCCTTCCATGGCTTATCGTACACATCTTTGCATCATTTTGTCCTTTCTGGACTCTGTAAATTTCATGTTTTGCTGGCCTTCCACTTCTCACTCAACACTCGAGCTATGGTGAAAGTACCTTTGTACAAGTTGCTGTCTCCTTTCACTCCTCTCCCTTATGCCAACTCAAAACAGGTTAACATTCCTTTATTCTTCAGATTTCAAATAATCACATGCTGAATTAAATTTGCCTGACATAATGCCATTGAGAAATAATATAGATAATCATTATACAATGTAGCTAGATAGATTAACCAGATATCAGTCATGTATTTATAAATATACCATTATCTCAAATAGCAACATTGTATTTAATCTTACTAACAGAATAATGGGACAGTATAACTAGGAAGAAGATATATTTAAAATAAAACATCATCATCATGCTCTTAATGGAATTTGTCACTCAATGTACTTGTCATCCCATAAAGAAATAGAGTGACTAAAGGATTATCAGGGAGCAGATATGGTACCATATTGAAGCTCCTCTACAAGGTAGATGATAATGATATGGCTGACTTAAATGCTCTGAGGTTTGCCATCTTTGAATAGGAAGCAGAAGAATATCTGTAGTACAACTTATTTTTATATGGACACTTTTATGTGCTGAAATGATGCAGAGGTCTCCACTACTGATTGAGGGATGATTTATTATTAGTTAATGCAGACAGACCATTTCAGTCTCTACACAGAACTAGACCTGGAGGCTTGCAAGAACTTTTGATTAGTAGCAAATATTTAAATAAGATTAAGACAATTTCTTGAACAAAATATGAGAGATTATGCTACATTTTTCAAGGAATGTATATAAAATGCCTTCATCCACCATTTTACCATAGTGTAGGTCATACAGATATAATAAATATTTGTTAAATAAATGGAGGGTGATTGTCATTTTATAGAAAACAAGAACCTACAGATTGAATAACTCACCCAACATCACATAGCTAATCAATGGTAGACTAGAGTCATATTTTTTTCTTTTTTTAAAAATATTTTAGTTGTAGATGGACACAATATCTTTATTTTATTTACTTTTATATGGTGCTGAGGATTGAACCCAGTGCCTCACACATGCAAGGCAAGCACTCTACCACTGAGCCACAATCCCAGCCCCATATTTTTCTTCTTTTGGTACTGAGGAATGGAACTCGGGTACTCAACCACTGAGCCACATCCCTAGCCCTATTTTGTGTTTTATTTAGAGAAAGGGTCTCACTGAGTTGCTTAGCACCTCGCTGTTGCTGAGGCTGGCTTTGAACTCGCGATTTTCCTGTCTCAGCCTCTCGAAGTGCTGGGATTACAGGC